>JAGEOH010000023.1:0-142500 GCA_032207245.1 Pardosa pseudoannulata | reverse complement strand
GGTCTGTTCACGAGGAACACGCACATACTATATTTATTATATTTCATCAGAATTTTAAGAAGAGAATTGCGTCCATTCCGGTTTTTGCAATTTCATTTTTGTCATGTTTTCAGATTTTCTTCATATTTCTGAAACGGCCCCCTTTATCAACACTTTATTTCTTTTGAACTATTGATAATTGTATATCAGTGTGTAGGTCTGTTCACGAGGAACACGCACATACTATATTTATTATATTTCATCAGAATTTTAAGAAGAGAATTGCGTCCATTCCGGTTTTTGCAATTTCATTTTTGTCAGATTTTCAGATTTTCTTCATATTTCTGAAACGGACCCCTTTATCAACACTTTATTTCTTTTGAACTATGGATAATTGTATATCAGCGTGTAGGTCTGTTCACGAGGAACACGCACATACTATATTTATTATATTTTATGAGAATTTTAAGAAGAGAATTGCGTCCATTCCGGTTTTTGCAATTTCATTTTTTTGTCATATTTTCAGATTTTCTTCATATTTCTGAAACGGACCCCTTTATCAACACTTTATTTCTTTTGAACTATTGATAATTGTATATCAGTGTGTAGGTCTGTTCACGAGGAACACGCACATACTATATTTATTATATTTCATCAGAATTTTAAGAAGAGAATTGCGTCCATTTCGGTTTTTGCAATTTCATTTTTGTCAGATTTTCAGATTTTCTTCATATTTCTGAAACGGACCCCTTTATCAACACTTTATTTCTTTTGAACTATGGATAATTGTATATCAGTGTGTAGGTCTGTTCACGAGGAACACGCACATACTATATTTATTATATTTCATCAGAATTTTAAGAAGAGAATTGCGTCCATTCCGGTTTTTGCAATTTCATTTTTTGTCTTGTTTTCAGATTTTCTTCATATTTCTCAAACGGACCCCTTTATCAAGCCTTTATTTTCTTTGAACTATGGATAATTGTATATCAGCGTGTAGGTCTGTTCACGAGGAACACGCACATACTATATTTATTATATTTCATCAGAATTTTAAGAAGAGAATTGCGTCCATTCCGGTTTTTGCAATTTCATTTTTTGTCATGTTTTCAGATTTTCTTCATATTTCTCAAACGGACCCCGGTATTAAGCCTTTATTTCTTTTGAACTATGGATAATTGTATATCAGCGTGTAGGTCTGTTCACGGAGAACACGCACATACTATATTTATTATATTTCATCAGAATTTTAAGAAGAGAATTGCGTCCATTCCGGTTTTTGCAATTTCATTTTTGTCAGATTTTCAGATTTTCTTCATATTTCTGAAACGGACCCCTTTATCAACACTTTATTTCTTTTGAACTATGGATAATTGTATATCAGTGTGTAGGTCTGTTCACGAGGAACACGCACATACTATATTTATTATAATTCATCAGAATTTTAAGAAGAGAATTGCGTCCATTCCGGTTTATGCAATTTCATTTTTTGTCATGTTTTCAGATTTTCTTCATATTTCTCAAACGGACCCCTTTATCAACACTTTATTTCTTTTGAACTATGGATAATTGTATATCAGTGTGTAGGTCTGTTCACGGGGAACACGCACATACTATATTTATTATATTTCATCAGAATTTTAAGAAGAGAATTGCGTCCATTCCGGTTTTTGCAATTTCATTTTTTGTCATGTTTTCAGATTTTCTCCATTTTTCCCTTTATTATTTTGAACTGATAATTGTATATCAGCGTGTATCACGAGGAACACGCACATACTATAATCATCAGAATTTTAGAAGTCCATCCGGTTTTTGCAATTTCATTTTTTGTCATCAGATATTTCTCAAATACCCGGAACCTTTATTTCTTTTGAACTATTGATAATTGTATATCAGCGTGTAGGTATTTTAAGAAGAGAATTGCGTCCATTCCGGTTTTTGCAATTTCATTTTTTGTCATGTTTTCAGATTTTCTTCCTATTTCTGAAATGGACCCCGGTATCAAGACTTAATTTCTTTTGAACTATGGATAATTGTATACCAGCGTGTAGGTCTGTTCACGAGGAACACGCACATACTATATTTATTATATTTCATCAGAATTTTAAGAAGAGAATTGCGTCCATTCCGGTTTTTGCAATTTCATTTTTTGTCATTTTCAGATTTTCTTCATATTTCTGAAACGGACCCCGGTATCAAGACTTTATTTCTTTTGAACTATGGATAATTGTATACCAGCGTGTAGGTCTGTTCACGAGGAACACGCACATACTATATTTATTATATTTCATCAGAATTTTAAGAAGAGAATTGCGTCCATTCCGGTTTTTGCAATTTCATTTTTTGTCATGTTTTCAGATTTTCTTCATATTTCTGAAATGGACCCCGGTATCAAGACTTAATTTCTTTTGAACTATGGATAATTGTATATCAGCGTGTAGGTCTGTTCACGAGGAACACGCACATACTATATTTATTATATTTCATCAGAATTTTAAGAAGAGAATTGCGTCCATTCCGGTTTTTGCAATTTCATTTTTTGTCATGTTTTCAGATTTTCTTCCTATTTCTGAAATGGACCCCGGTATCAAGACTTAATTTCTTTTGAACTATGGATAATTATATATCAGCGTGTAGGTCTGTTCACGAGGAACACGCACATACTATATTTATTATATTTCATCAGAATTTTAAGAAGAGAATTGCGTCCATTCCGGTTTTTGCAATTTCATTTTTGTCATGTTTTCAGATTTTCTTCATATTTCTGAAATGGACCCCGGTATCAAGACTTAATTTCTTTTGAACTATGGATAATTGTATACCAGCGTGTAGGTCTGTTCACGAGGAACACGCACATACTATATTTATTATATTTCATCAGAATTTTAAGAAGAGAATTGCGTCCATTCCGGTTTTTGCAATTTCATTTTTTGTCATGTTTTCAGATTTTCTTCATATTTCTGAAATGGACCCCGGTATCAAGACTTAATTTCTATTGAACTATGGATAATTGTATATCAGCGGGTAGGTCTGTTCACGAGGAACACGCACATACTATATTTATTATATTTCATCAGAATTTTAAGAAGAGAATTGCGTCCATTCCGGTTTTTGCAATTTCATTTTTTGTCATGTTTTCAGATTTTCTTCCTATTTCTGAAATGGACCCCGGTATCAAGACTTAATTTCTTTTGAACTATGGATAATTGTATACCAGCGTGTAGGTCTGTTCACGAGGAACACGCACATACTATATTTATTATATTTCATCAGAATTTTAAGAAGAGAATTGCGTCCATTCCGGTTTTTGCAATTTCATTTTTTGTCATGTTTTCAGATTTTCTTCCTATTTCTGAAATGGACCCCGGTATCAAGCCTTTAATTTCTTTTGAACTATGGATAATTGTATACCAGCGTGTAGGTCTGTTCACGAGGAACACGCACATACTATATTTATTATATTTCATCAGAATTTTAAGAAGAGAATTGCGTCCATTCCGGTTTTTTGCAATTTCATTTTTTGTCATGTTTTCAGATTTTCTTCCTATTTCTGAAATGGACCCCGGTATCAAGACTTTATTTCTTTTGAACTATGGATAATTGTATACCAGCGTGTAGGTCTGTTCACGAGGAACACGCACATACTATATTTATTATATTTCATCAGAATTTTAAGAAGAGAATTGCGTCCATTCCGGTTTTTGCAATTTCATTTTTTGTCATGTTTTCAGATTTTCTTCCTATTTCTGAAACGGACCCCGGTATCAAGACTTAATTTCTTTTGAACTATGGATAATTGTATATCAGCGTGTAGGTCTGTTCACGAGGAACACGCACATACTATATTTATTATATTTCATCAGAATTTTAAGAAGAGAATTGCGTCCATTCCGGTTTTTGCAATTTCATTTTTTGTCATGTTTTCAGATTTTCTTCCTATTTCTGAAATGGACCCCGGTATCAAGACTTAATTTCTTTTGAACTATGGATAATTGTATATCAGCGTGTAGGTCTGTTCACGAGGAACACGCACATACTATATTTATTATATTTCATCAGAATTTTAAGAAGAGAATTGCGTCCATTCCGGTTTTTGCAATTTCATTTTTTGTCATGTTTTCAGATTTTCTTCCTATTTCTGAAATGGACCCCGATATCAAGACTTTAATTCTTTTGAACTATTGATAATTGTATACCAGCGTGTAGGTCTGTTCACGAGGAACACGCACATACTATATTTATTATATTTCATCAGAATTTTAAGAAGAGAATTGCGTCCATTCCGGTTTTTGCAATTTCATTTTTTGTCATGTTTTCAGATTTTCTTCCTATTTCTGAAATGGACCCCGGTATCAAGACTTAATTTCTTTTGAACTATGGATAATTGTATATCAGCGTGTAGGTCTGTTCACGAGGAACACGCACATACTATATTTATTATATTTCATCAGAATTTTAAGAAGAGAATTGCGTCCATTGCGGTTTTTGCAATTTCATTTTTTGTCATGTTTTCAGATTTTCTTCCTATTTCTGAAATGGACCCCGGTATCAAGACTTAATTTCTTTTGAACTATGGATAATTGTATACCAGCGTGTAGGTCTGTTCACGAGGAACACGCACATACTATATTTATTATATTTCATCAGAATTTTAAGAAGAGAATTGCGTCCATTCCGGTTTTTGCAATTTCATTTTTGTCATGTTTTCAGATTTTCTTCCTATTTCTGAAACGGACCCCGGTATCAAGACTTAATTTCTTTTGAACTATGGATAATTGTATACCAGCGTGTAGGTCTGTTCACGAGGAACACGCACATACTATATTTATTATATTTCATCAGAATTTTAAGAAGAGAATTGCGTCCATTCCGGTTTTTGCAATTTCATTTTTTGTCATGTTTTCAGATTTTCTTCCTATTTCTGAAATGGACCCCGTATCAAGACTTAATTTCTTTTGAACTATGGATAATTGTATACCAGCGTGTAGGTCTGTTCACGAGGAACACGCACATACTATATTTATTATATTTCATCAGAATTTTAAGAAGAGAATTGCGTCCATTCCGGTTTTTGCAATTTCATTTTTTGTCATGTTTTCAGATTTTCTTCCTATTTCTGAAATGGACCCCGGTATCAAGACTTTAATTTCTTTTGAACTATGGATAATTGTATATCAGCGTGTAGGTCTGTTCACGAGGAACACGCACATACTATATTTATTATATTTCATCAGAATTTTAAGAAGAGAATTGCGTCCATTCCGGTTTTTGCAATTTCATTTTTTGTCATGTTTTCAGATTTTCTTCCTATTTCTGAAATGGACCCCGGTATCAAGACTTAATTTCTTTTGAACTATGGATAATTGTATACCAGCGTGTAGGTCTGTTCACGAGGAACACGCACATACTATATTTATTATATTTCATCAGAATTTTAAGAAGAGAATTGCGTCCATTCCGGTTTTTGCAATTTCATTTTTTGTCATGTTTTCAGATTTTCTTCCTATTTCTGAAATGGACCCCGGTATCAAGACTTAATTTCTTTTGAACTATGGATAATTGTATTCCAGCGTGTAGGTCTGTTCACGAGGAACACGCACATACTATATTTATTATATTTCATCAGAATTTTAAGAAGAGAATTGCGTCCATTCCGGTTTTTGCAATTTCATTTTTTGTCATGTTTTCAGATTTTCTTCCTATTTCTGAAATGGACCCCGGTATCAAGACTTAATTTCTTTTGAACTATGGATAATTGTATACCAGCGTGTAGGTCTGTTCACGAGGAACACGCACATACTATATTTATTATATTTCATCAGAATTTTAAGAAGAGAATTGCGTCCATTCCGGTTTTTGCAATTTCATTTTTTGTCATGTTTTCAGATTTTCTTCATATTTTTCAAACGGACCCCGGTATCAAGCATTTATTTCTTTTGAACTATGGATAATTGTATATCAGCGTGTAGGTCTGTTCACGAGGAACACGCACATACTATATTTATTATATTTCTTCAGAATTTTAAGAAGAGAATTGCGTCCATTCCGGTTTTTGCAATTTCATTTTTTGTCATATTTTCAGATTTTCTTCCTATTTCTGAAATGGACCCCGGTATCAAGACTTAATTTCTTTTGAACTATGGATAATTGTATATCAGTGTATAGGTCTGTTCACGAGGAACACGCACATACTATATTTATTATATTTCATTAGAATTTTAAGAAGAGAATTGCGTCCATTCCGGTTTTTGCAATTTCATTTTTTGTCATGTTTTCAGATTTTCTTCCTATTTCTGAAACGGACCCCGGTATCAAGACTTAATTTCTTTTGAACTATGGATAATTGTATACCAGCGTGTAGGTCTGTTCACGAGGAACACGCACATACTATATTTATTATATTTCATCAGAATTTTAAGAAGAGAATTGCGTCCATTCCTTTTTTTGCAATTTCATTTTTTGTCATGTTTTCAGATTTTCTTCCTATTTCTGAAATGGACCCCGGTATCAAGACTTAATTTCTTTTGAACTATGGATAATTGTATATCAACGTGTAGGTCTGTTCACGAGGAACACGCACATACTATATTTATTATATTTCATCAGAATTTTAAGAAGAGAATTGCGTCCATTCCGGTTTTTGCAATTTCATTTTTTGTCATGTTTTCAGATTTTCTTCATATTTGTGAAATGGACCCCGGTATCAAGACTTAATTTCTTTTGAACTATGGATAATTGTATACCAGCGTGTAGGTCTGTTCACGAGGAACACGCACATACTATATTTATTATATTTCATCAGAATTTTAAGAAGAGAATTGCGTCCATTCCGGTTTTTGCAATTTCATTTTTTGTCATGTTTTCAGATTTTCTTCCTATTTCTGAAACGGACCCCGGTATCAAGACTTTATTTCTTTTGAACTATGGATAATTGTATATCAGCGTGTAGGTCTGTTCACGAGGAACACGCACATACTATATTTATTATATTTCATCAGAATTTTAAGAAGAGAATTGCGTCCATTCCGGTTTTTGCAATTTCATTTTTTGTCATGTTTTCAGATTTTCTTCATATTTCTGAAATGGACCCCGGTATCAAGACTTAATTTCTTTTGAACTATGGATAATTGTATACCAGCGTGTAGGTCTGTTCACGAGGAACACGCACATACTATATTTATTATATTTCATCAGAATTTTAAGAAGAGAATTGCGTCCATTGCGGTTTTTGCAATTTCATTTTTTGTCATATTTTCAGATTTTCTTCCTATTTCTGAAATGGACCCCGGTATCAAGACTTAATTTCTTTTGAACTATGGATAATTGTATACCAGCGTGTAGGTCTGTTCACGAGGAACACGCACATACTATATTTATTATATTTCATCAGAATTTTAAGAAGAGAATTGCGTCCATTCCGGTTTTTGCAATTTCATTTTTTGTCATGTTTTCAGATTTTCTTCATATTTGTGAAATGGACCCCGGTATCAAGACTTAATTTCTTTTGAACTATGGATAATTGTATACCAGCGTGTAGGTCTGTTCACGAGGAACACGCACATACTATATTTATTATATTTCATCAGAATTTTAAGAAGAGAATTGCGTCCATTCCGGTTTTTGCAATTTCATTTTTTGTCATGTTTTCAGATTTTCTTCCTATTTCTGAAACGGACCCCGGTATCAAGACTTAATTTCTTTTGAACTATGGATAATTGTATACCAGCGTGTAGGTCTGTTCACGAGGAACACGCACATACTATATTTATTATATTTCATCAGAATTTTAAGAAGAGAATTGCGTCCATTCCGGTTTTTGCAATTTATTTTTTGTCATGTTTTCAGATTTTCTTCCTATTTCTGAAATGGACCCCGGTATCAAGACTTAATTTCTTTTGAACTATGGATAATTGTATATCAGCGTGTAGGTCTGTTCACGAGGAACACGCACATACTATATTTATTATATTTCATCAGAATTTTAAGAAGAGAATTGCGTCCATTCCGGTTTTTGCAATTTCATTTTTTGTCATGTTTTCAGATTTTCTTCCTATTTCTGAAACGGACCCCGGTATCAAGACTTAATTTCTTTTGAACTATGGATAATTGTATACCAGCGTGTAGGTCTGTTCACGAGGAACACGCACATACTATATTTATTATATTTCATCAGAATTTTAAGAAGAGAATTGCGTCCATTCCGGTTTTTGCAATTTCATTTTTTGTCATGTTTTCAGATTTTCTTCCTATTTCTGAAATGGACCCCGGTATCAAGACTTAATTTCTTTTGAACTATGGATAATTGTATATCAGCGTGTAGGTCTGTTCACGAGGAACACGCACATACTATATTTATTATATTTCATCAGAATTTTAAGAAGAGAATTGCGTCCATTCCGGTTTTTGCAATTTCATTTTTTGTCATGTTTTCAGATTTTCTTCATATTTCTGAAATGGACCCCGGTATCAAGACTTAATTTCTTTTGAACTATGGATAATTGTATATCAGCGTGTAGGTCTGTTCACGAGGAACACGCACATACTATATTTATTATATTTCATCAGAATTTTAAGAAGAGAATTGCGTCCATTCCGGTTTTTGCAATTTCATTTTTTGTCATGTTTTCAGATTTTCTTCCTATTTCTGAAATGGACCCCGGTATCAAGACTTAATTTCTTTTGAACTATGGATAATTGTATACCAGCGTGTAGGTCTGTTCACGAGGAACACGCACATACTATATTTATTATATTTCATCAGAATTTTAAGAAGAGAATTGCGTCCATTCCGGTTTTTGCAATTTCATTTTTTGTCATGTTTTCAGATTTTCTTCCTATTTCTGAAATGGACCCCGGTATCAAGACTTAATTTCTTTTGAACTATGGATAATTGTATATCAGCGTGTAGGTCTGTTCACGAGGAACACGCACATACTATATTTATTATATTTCATCAGAATTTTAAGAAGAGAATTGCGTCCATTCCGGTTTTTGCAATTTCATTTTTTGTCATGTTTTCAGATTTTCTTCCTATTTCTGAAACGGACCCCGGTATCAAGACTTAATTTCTTTTGAACTATGGATAATTGTATATCAGCGTGTAGGTCTGTTCACGAGGAACACGCACATACTATATTTATTATATTTCATCAGAATTTTAAGAAGAGAATTGCGTCCATTCCGGTTTTTGCAATTTCATTTTTTGTCATGTTTTCAGATTTTCTTCCTATTTCTGAAATGGACCCCGGTATCAAGACTTAATTTCTTTTGAACTATGGATAATTGTATACCAGCGTGTAGGTCTGTTCACGAGGAACACGCACATACTATATTTATTATATTTCATCAGAATTTTAAGAAGAGAATTGCGTCCATTCCGGTTTTTGCAATTTCATTTTTGTCATGTTTTCAGATTTTCTTCCTATTTCTGAAACGGACCCCGGTATCAAGACTTAATTTCTTTTGAACTATGGATAATTGTATACCAGCGTGTAGGTCTGTTCACGAGGAACACGCACATACTATATTTATTATATTTCATCAGAATTTTAAGAAGAGAATTGCGTCCATTCCGGTTTTTGCAATTTCATTTTTTGTCATGTTTTCAGATTTTCTCCATATTTCTCAAAGGACCCCGGTATCAAGCCTTTATTTCTTTTGAACTATGGATAATTGTATATCAGCGTGTAGGTCTGTTCACGAGGAACACGCACATACTATATTTATTATATTTCATCAGAATTTTAAGAAGAGAATTGCGTCCATTCCGGTTTTTGCAATTTCATTTTTTGTTATATTTTCAGATTTTCTCCATATTTCTGAAATGGACCCCGGTATCAAGACTTATTTCTTTTGAACTATGGATAATTGTATATCAGCGTGTAGGTCTGTTCACGAGGAACACGCACATACTATATTTATTATATTTCATCAGAATTTTAAGAAGAGAATTGCGTCCATTCCGGTTTTTGCAATTTCATTTTTTGTCATTTTCAGATTTTCTTCCCTATTTCTGAAATGGACCCCTTTATCAACACTTTATTTCTTTTGAACTATGGATAATTGTATATCAGTGTGTAGGTCTGTTCACGAGGAACACGCACATACTATATTTATTATATTTCATCAGAATTTTAAGAAGAGAATTGCGTCCATTCCGGTTTTTGCAATTTCATTTTTTGTCATGTTTTCAGATTTTCTTCCTATTTCTCAAACGGACCCCGGTATCAAGCCTTTATTTCTTTTGAACTATTGATAATTGTATATCAGCGTGTAGGTCTGTTCACGAGGAACACGCACATACTATATTTATTATATTTCATCAGAATTTTAAGAAGAGAATTGCGTCCATTCCGGTTTTTGCAATTTCATTTTTTGTCATGTTTTCAGATTTTCTTCCTATTTCTGAAACGGACCCCGGTATCAAGACTTAATTTCTTTTGAACTATGGATAATTGTATATCAGCGTGTAGGCCTGTTCACGAGGAACACGCACATACTATATTTATTATATTTCATTAGAATTTTAAGAAGAGAATTGCGTCCATTCCGGTTTTTTGCAATTTCATTTTTTGTCATGTTTTCAGATTTTCTTCCTATTTCTCAAACGGACCCCGGTATCAAGCCTTTATTTCTTTTGAACTATGGATAATTGTATATCAGCGTGTAGGTCTGTTCACGAGGAACACGCACATACTATATTTATTATATTTCATCAGAATTTTAAGAAGAGAATTGCGTCCATTCCGGTTTTTGCAATTTCATTTTTTGTCATGTTTTCAGATTTTCTTCCTATTTCTGAAATGGACCCCGGTATCAAGACTTAATTTCTTTTGAACTATGGATAATTGTATACCAGCGTGTAGGTCTGTTCACGAGGAACACGCACATACTATATTTATTATATTTCATCAGAATTTTAAGAAGAGAATTGCGTCCATTCCGGTTTTTGCAATTTCATTTTTTGTCATGTTTTCAGATTTTCTTCATATTTCTCAAACGGACCCCGGTATCAAGACTTTATTTCTTTTGAACTATGGATAATTGTATATCAGCGTGTAGGTCTGTTCACGAGGAACACGCACATACTATATTTATTATATTTCATCAGAATTTTAAGAAGAGAATTGCGTCCATTCCGGTTTTTGCAATTTCATTTTTTGTCATGTTTTTCAGATTTTCTTCCTATTTCTGAAATGGACCCCGTATCAACACTTAATTTCTTCTGAACTATGGATAATTGTATATCAGCGTGTAGGTCTGTTCACGAGGAAAACGCACATACTATATTTATTATATTTCATCAGAATTTTAAGAAGAGAATTGCGTCCATTCCGGTTTTTGCAATTTCATTTTTTGTCATGTTTTCAGATTTTCTTCCTATTTCTGAAATGGACCCCGGTATCAAGACTTAATTTCTTTTGAACTATGGATAATTGTATACCAGCGTGTAGGTCTGTTCACGAGGAACACGCACATACTATATTTATTATATTTCATCAGAATTTTAAGAAGAGAATTGCGTCCATTCCGGTTTTTGCAATTTCATTTTTTGTCATGTTTTCAGATTTTCTTCATATTTCTGAAATGGACCCCGGTATCAAGCCTTTATTTCTTTTGAACTATGGATAATTGTATATCAGCGTGTAGGTCTGTTCACGAGGAACACGCACATACTATATTTATTATATTTCATCAGAATTTTAAGAAAAGAATTGCGTCCATTCCGGTTTTTGCAATTTCATTTTTTGTCATATTTTCAGATTTTCTTCATATTTCTCACACGGACCCCGGTATGAAGCCTTTAATTTCTTTTGAACTATGGATAATTGTATATCAGCGTGTAGGTCTGTTCACGAGGAACACGCACATACTATATTTATTATATTTCATCAGAATTTTAAGAAGAGAATTGCGTCCATTCCGGTTTTTGCAATTTCATTTTTTGTCATGTTTTCAGATTTTCTTCCTATTTCTGAAATGGACCCCGGTATCAAGACTTAATTTCTTTTGAACTATGGATAATTGTATATCAGCGTGTAGGTCTGTTCACGAGGAAAACGCACATACTATATTTATTATATTTCATCAGAATTTTAAGAAGAGAATTGCGTCCATTCCGGTTTTTGCAATTTCATTTTTTGTCATATTTTCAGATTTTCATCATATTTCTGAAATGGACCCCGGTATCAAGACTTAATTTCTTTTGAACTATGGATAATTGTATACCAGCGTGTAGGTCTGTTCACGAGGAACACGCACATACTATATTTATTATATTTCATCAGAATTTTAAGAAGAGAATTGCGTCCATTCCGGTTTTTGCAATTTCATTTTTTGTCATGTTTTCAGATTTTCTTCCTATTTCTGAAATGGACCCCGGTATCAAGACTTAATTTCTTTTGAACTATGGATAATTGTATACCAGCGTGTAGGTCTGTTCACGAGGAACACGCACATACTATATTTATTATATTTCATCAGAATTTTAAGAAGAGAATTGCGTCCATTCCGGTTTTTGCAATTTCATTTTTTGTCATGTTTTCAGATTTTCTTCATATTTCTGAAATGGACCCCGGTATCAAGACTTAATTTCTTTTGAACTATGGATAATTGTATACCAGCGTGTAGGTCTGTTCACGAGGAACACGCACATACTATATTTATTATATTTCATCAGAATTTTAAGAAGAGAATTGCGTCCATTCCGGTTTTTGCAATTTCATTTTTTGTCATATTTTCAGATTTTCTTCATATTTCTCAAACGGACCCCGGTATCAAGCCTTTAATTCTTTTGAACTATGGATAATTGTATATCAGCGTGTAGGTCTGTTCACGAGGAACACGCACATACTATATTTATTATATTTCATCAGAATTTTAAGAAGAGAATTGCGTCCATTCCGGTTTTTGCAATTTCATTTTTTGTCATATTTTCAGATTTTCTTCATATTTCTCAAACGGACCCCGGTATCAAGCCTTTAATTCTTTTGAACTATGGATAATTGTATATCAGCGTGTAGGTCTGTTCACGAGGAACACGCACATACTATATTTATTATATTTCATCAGAATTTTAAGAAGAGAATTGCGTCCATTCCGGTTTTTGCAATTTCATTTTTTGTCATGTTTTCAGATTTTCTTCCTATTTCTGAAACGGACCCCGGTATCAAGACTTAATTTCTTTTGAACTATGGATAATTGTATACCAGCGTGTAGGTCTGTTCACGAGGAACACGCACATACTATATTTATTATATTTCATCAGAATTTTAAGAAGAGAATTGCGTCCATTCCGGTTTTTGCAATTTCATTTTTTGTCATGTTTTCAGATTTTCTTCCTATTTCTGAAATGGACACCGGTATCAAGACTTAATTTCTTTTGAACTATGGATAATTGTATAACAGCGTGTAGGTCTGTTCACGAGGAACACGCACATACTATATTTATTATATTTCATCAGAATTTTAAGAAGAGAATTGCGTCCATTCCGGTTTTTGCAATTTCATTTTTTGTCATGTTTTCAGATTTTCTTCATATTTCTGAAATGGACCCCGGTATCAAGACTTAATTTCTTTTGAACTATGGATAATTGTATACCAGCGTGTAGGTCTGTTCACGAGGAACACGCACATACTATATTTATTATATTTCATCAGAATTTTAAGAAGAGAATTGCGTCCATTCCGGTTTTTGCAATTTCATTTTTTGTCATGTTTTCAGAATTTCTTCCTATTTCTCAAACGGAACCCGGTATCAAGCCTTTAATTCTTTTGAACTATTGATAATTGTATATCAGCGTGTAGGTCTGTTCACGAGGAACACGCAAATACTATATTTATTATATTTCATCAGAATTTTAAGAAGAGAATTGCGTCCATTCCGGTTTTTGCAATTTCATTTTTTGTCATGTTTTCAGATTTTCTTCCTATTTCTGAAATGGACCCCGGTATCAAGACTTAATTTCTTTTGAACTATGGATAATTGTATATCAGCGTGTAGGTCTGTTCACGAGGAACACGCACATACTATATTTATTATATTTCATCAGAATTTTAAGAAGAGAATTGCGTCCATTCCGGTTTTTGCAATTTCATTTTTTGTCATATTTTCAGATTTTCTTCATATTTCTCAAACGGACCCCGGTATCAAGCCTTTAATTCTTTTGAACTATGGATAATTGTATATCAGCGTGTAGGTCTGTTCACGAGGAACACGCACATACTATATTTATTATATTTCATCAGAATTTTAAGAAGAGAATTGCGTCCATTCCGGTTTTTGCAATTTCATTTTTTGTCATGTTTTCAGATTTTCTTCATATTTCTGAAATGGACCCCGGTATCAAGACTTAATTTCTTTTGAACTATGGATAATTGTATATCAGCGTGTAGGTCTGTTCACGAGGAACACGCACATACTATATTTATTATATTTCATCAGAATTTTAAGAAGAGAATTGCGTCCATTCCGGTTTTTGCAATTTCATTTTTTGTCATGTTTTCAGATTTTCTTCATATTTCTGAAATGGACCCCGGTATCAAGACTTAATTTCTTTTGAACTATGGATAATTGTATATCAGCGTGTAGGTCTGTTCACGAGGAACACGCACATACTATATTTATTATATTTCATCAGAATTTTAAGAAGAGAATTGCGTCCATTCCGGTTTTTGCAATTTCATTTTTTGTCATGTTTTCAGATTTTCTTCCTATTTCTCAAACGGACCCCGGTATCAAGCCTTTATTTCTTTTGAACTATGGATAATTGTATATCAGCGTGTAGGTCTGTTCACGAGGAACACGCACATACTATATTTATTATATTTCATCAGAATTTTAAGAAGAGAATTGCGTCCATTCCGGTTTTTGCAATTTCATTTTTTGTCATTTTTTCAGATTTTCTTCCTATTTCTGAAATGGACCCCGGTATCAAGACTTAATTTCTTTTGAACTATGGATAATTGTATACCAGCGTGTAGGTCTGTTCACGAGGAACACGCACATACTATATTTATTATATTTCATCAGAATTTTAAGAAGAGAATTGCGTCCATTCCGGTTTTTGCAATTTCATTTTTTGTCATGTTTTCAGATTTTCTTCCTATTTCTGAAACGGACCCCGGTATCAAGCCTTTATTTCTTTTGAACTATGGATAATTGTATATCAGCGTGTAGGTCTGTTCACGAGGAACACGCACATACTATATTTATTATATTTCATCAGAATTTTAAGAAGAGAATTGCGTCCATTCCGGTTTTTGCAATTTCATTTTTTGTCATGTTTTCAGATTTTCTTCCTATTTCTCAAATGGACCCCGGTATCAAGACTTAATTTCTTTTGAACTATGGATAATTGTATATCAGCGTGTAGGTCTGTTCACGAGGAACACGCACATACTATATTTATTATATTTCATCAGAATTTTAAGAAGAGAATTGCGTCCATTCCGGTTTTTGCAATTTCATTTTTTGTCATATTTTCAGATTTTCTTCATATTTCTCAAACGGACCCCGGTATCAAGCCTTTAATTTCTTTTGAACTATGGATAATTGTATATCAGCGTGTAGGTCTGTTCACGAGGAACACGCACATACTATATTTATTATATTTCATCAGAATTTTAAGAAGAGAATTGCGTCCATTCCGGTTTTTGCAATTTCATTTTTTGTCATGTTTTCAGATTTTCTTCCTATTTCTGAAACGGACCCCGGTATCAAGCCTTTAATTTCTTTTGAACTATGGATAATTGTATACCAGCGTGTAGGTCTGTTCACGAGGAACACGCACATACTATATTTATTATATTTCATCAGAATTTTAAGAAGAGAATTGCGTCCATTCCGGTTTTTGCAATTTCATTTTTTGTCATGTTTTCAGATTTTCTTCCTATTTCTGAAATGGACCCCGGTATCAAGACTTAATTTCTTTTGAACTATGGATAATTGTATACCAGCGTGTAGGTCTGTTCACGAGGAACACGCACATACTATATTTATTATATTTCATCAGAATTTTAAGAAGAGAATTGCGTCCATTCCGGTTTTTGCAATTTCATTTTTTGTCATGTTTTCAGATTTTCTTCCTATTTCTGAAATGGACCCCGGTATCAAGACTTAATTTCTTTTGAACTATGGATAATTGTATATCAGCGTGTAGGTCTGTTCACGAGGAACACGCACATACTATATTTATTATATTTCATCAGAATTTTAAGAAGAGAATTGCGTCCATTCCGGTTTTTGCAATTTCATTTTTTGTCATGTTTTCAGATTTTCTTCCATATTTCTGAAATGGACCCCGGTATCAAGACTTATTTCTTTTGAACTATGGATAATTGTATACCAGCGTGTAGGTCTGTTCACGAGGAACACGCACATACTATATTTATTATATTTCATCAGAATTTTAAGAAGAGAATTGCGTCCATTCCGGTTTTTGCAATTTCATTTTTTGTCATGTTTTCAGATTTTCTTCCTATTTCTGAAATGGACCCCGGTATCAAGCCTTTAATTTCTTTTGAACTATGGATAATTGTATATCAGCGTGTAGGTCTGTTCACGAGGAACACGCACATACTATATTTATTATATTTCATCAGAATTTTAAGAAGAGAATTGCGTCCATTCCGGTTTTTGCAATTTCATTTTTTGTCATGTTTTCAGATTTTCTTCCTATTTCTGAAATGGACCCCGGTATCAAGACTTAATTTCTTTTGAACTATGGATAATTGTATATCAGCGTGTAGGTCTGTTCACGAGGAACACGCACATACTATATTTATTATATTTCATCAGAATTTTAAGAAGAGAATTGCGTCCATTCCGGTTTTTGCAATTTCATTTTTTGTCATGTTTTCAGATTTTCTTCCTATTTCTGAAACGGACCCCGGTATCAAGACTTAATTTCTTTTGAACTATGGATAATTGTATACCAGCGTGTAGGTCTGTTCACGAGGAACACGCACATACTATATTTATTATATTTCATCAGAATTTTAAGAAGAGAATTGCGTCCATTCCGGTTTTTGCAATTTCATTTTTTGTCATGTTTTCAGATTTTCTTCATATTTCTGAAACGGACCCCGGTATCAAGACTTAATTTCTTTTGAACTATGGATAATTGTATACCAGCGTGTAGGTCTGTTCACGAGGAACACGCACATACTATATTTATTATATTTCATCAGAATTTTAAGAAGAGAATTGCGTCCATTCCGGTTTTTGCAATTTCATTTTTTGTCATGTTTTCAGATTTTCTTCCTATTTCTGAAACGGACCCCGGTATCAAGACTTAATTTCTTTTGAACTATGGATAATTGTATACCAGCGTGTAGGTCTGTTCACGAGGAACACGCACATACTATATTTATTATATTTCATCAGAATTTTAAGAAGAGAATTGCGTCCATTCCGGTTTTTGCAATTTCATTTTTTGTCATGTTTTCAGATTTTCTTCCTATTTCTGAAACGGACCCCGGTATCAAGACTTAATTTCTTTTGAACTATGGATAATTGTATACCAGCGTGTAGGTCTGTTCACGAGGAACACGCACATACTATATTTATTATATTTCATCAGAATTTTAAGAAGAGAATTGCGTCCATTCCGGTTTTTGCAATTTCATTTTTTGTTTTTTTTCAGATTTTCTTCCTATTTCTGAAATGGACCCCGGTATCAAGACTTAATTTCTTTTGAACTATGGATAATTGTATACCAGCGTGTAGGTCTGTTCACGAGGAACACGCACATACTATATTTATTATATTTCATCAGAATTTTAAGAAGAGAATTGCGTCCATTCCGGTTTTTGCAATTTCATTTTTTGTCATGTTTTCAGATTTTCTTCCTATTTCTGAAATGGACCCCGGTATCAAGCCTTTAATTTCTTTTGAACTATGGATAATTGTATATCAGCGTGTAGGTCTGTTCACGAGGAACACGCACATACTATATTATATTTCATCAGAATTTTAAGAAGAGAATTGCGTCCATTCCGGTTTTTGCAATTTCATTTTTTGTCATGTTTTCAGATTTTCTTCCTATTTCTGAAATGGACCCCGGTATCAAGCCTTTAATTTCTTTTGAACTATGGATAATTGTATATCAGCGTGTAGGTCTGTTCACGAGGAACACGCACATACTATATTTATTATATTTCATCAGAATTTTAAGAAGAGAATTGCGTCCATTCCGGTTTTTGCAATTTCATTTTTTGTCATGTTTTCAGATTTTCTTCCTATTTCTGAAATGGACCCCGGTATCAAGCCTTTAATTTCTTTTGAACTATGGATAATTGTATATCAGCGTGTAGGTCTGTTCACGAGGAACACGCACATACTATATTTATTATATTTCATCAGAATTTTAAGAAGAGAATTGCGTCCATTCCGTTTTTTGCAATTTCATTTTTTGTCATGTTTTCAGATTTTCTTCCTATTTCTGAAATGGACCCCGGTATCAACACTTAATTTCTTTTGAACTATGGATAATTGTATACCAGCGTGTAGGTCTGTTCACGAGGAACACGCACATACTATATTTATTATATTTCATCAGAATTTTAAGAAGAGAATTGCGTCCATTCCGGTTTTTGCAATTTCATTTTTTGTCATGTTTTCAGATTTTCTTCCTATTTCTGAAATGGACCCCGGTATCAAGCCTTTATTTCTTTTGAACTATGGATAATTGTATATCAGCGTGTAGGTCTGTTCACGAGGAACACGCACATACTATATTTATTATATTTCATCAGAATTTTAAGAAGAGAATTGCGTCCATTCCGGTTTTTGCAATTTCATTTTTTGTCATGTTTTCAGATTTTCTTCATATTTCTGAAATGGACCCCGGTATCAAGACTTAATTTCTTTTGAACTATGGATAATTGTATACCAGCGTGTAGGTCTGTTCACGAGGAACACGCACATACTATATTTATTATATTTCATCAGAATTTTAAGAAGAGAATTGCGTCCATTCCGGTTTTTGCAATTTCATTTTTTGTCATGTTTTCAGATTTTCTTCATATTTCTGAAATGGACCCCGGTATCAAGACTTAATTTCTTTTGAACTATGGATAATTGTATACCAGCGTGTAGGTCTGTTCACGAGGAACACGCACATACTATATTTATTATATTTCATCAGAATTTTAAGAAGAGAATTGCGTCCATTCCGGTTTTTGCAATTTCATTTTTTGTCATGTTTTCAGATTTTCTTCCTATTTCTCAAACGGAACCCGGTATCAAGCCTTTAATTTCTTTTGAACTATGGATAATTGTATATCAGCGTGTAGGTCTGTTCACGAGGAACACGCACATACTATATTTATTATATTTCATCAGAATTTTAAGAAGAGAATTGCGTCCATTCCGGTTTTTGCAATTTCATTTTTTGTCATATTTTCAGATTTTCTTCCTATTTCTGAAACGGACCCCGGTATCAAGCCTTTAATTTCTTTTGAACTATGGATAATTGTATACCAGCGTGTAGGTCTGTTCACGAGGAACACGCACATACTATATTTATTATATTTCATCAGAATTTTAAGAAGAGAATTGCGTCCATTCCGGTTTTTGCAATTTCATTTTTTGTCATGTTTTCAGATTTTCTTCCTATTTCTGAAACGGACCCCGGTATCAAGCCTTTAATTTCTTTTGAACTATGGATAATTGTATACCAGCGTGTAGGTCTGTTCACGAGGAACACGCACATACTATATTTATTATATTTCATCAGAATTTTAAGAAGAGAATTGCGTCCATTCCGGTTTTTGCAATTTCATTTTTTGTCATGTTTCAGATTTTCTTCCTATTTCTGAAATGGACCCCGGTATCAAGACTTAATTTCTTTTGAACTATGGATAATTGTATATCAGCGTGTAGGTCTGTTCACGAGGAACACGCACATACTATATTTATTATATTTCATCAGAATTTTAAGAAGAGAATTGCGTCCATTCCGGTTTTTGCAATTTCATTTTTTGTCATGTTTTCAGATTTTCTTCCTATTTCTGAAATGGACCCCGGTATCAAGCCTTTAATTTCTTTTGAACTATGGATAATTGTATACCAGCGTGTAGGTCTGTTCACGAGGAACACGCACATACTATATTTATTATATTTCATCAGAATTTTAAGAAGAGAATTGCGTCCATTCCGGTTTTTGCAATTTCATTTTTTGTCATGTTTTCAGATTTTCTTCCTATTTCTGAAATGGACCCCGGTATCAAGCCTTAATTTCTTTTGAACTATGGATAATTGTATATCAGCGTGTAGGTCTGTTCACGAGGAACACGCACATACTATATTTATTATATTTCATCAGAATTTTAAGAAGAGAATTGCGTCCATTTCGGTTTTTGCAATTTCATTTTTTGTCATGTTTTCAGATTTTCTTCCTATTTCTGAAATGGACCCCGGTATCAAGCCTTTAATTTCTTTTGAACTATGGATAATTGTATACCAGCGTGTAGGTCTGTTCACGAGGAACACGCACATACTATATTTATTATATTTCATCAGAATTTTAAGAAGAGAATTGCGTCCATTCCGGTTTTTGCAATTTCATTTTTTGTCATGTTTTCAGATTTTCTTCATATTTCTGAAATGGACCCCGGTATCAAGCCTTTATTTCTTTTGAACTATGGATAATTGTATATCAGCGTGTAGGTCTGTTCACGAGGAACACGCACATACTATATTTATTATATTTCATCAGAATTTTAAGAAGAGAATTGCGTCCATTCCGGTTTTTGCAATTTCATTTTTTGTCATGTTTTCAGATTTTCTTCCTATTTCTGAAATGGACCCCGGTATCAAGACTTAATTTCTTTTGAACTATGGATAATTGTATATCAGCGTGTAGGTCTGTTCACGAGGAACACGCACATACTATATTTATTATATTTCATCAGAATTTTAAGAAGAGAATTGCGTCCATTCCGGTTTTTGCAATTTCATTTTTTGTCATGTTTTCAGATTTTCTTCCTATTTCTGAAATGGACCCCGGTATCAAGCCTTTAATTTCTTTTGAACTATGGATAATTGTATACCAGCGTGTAGGTCTGTTCACGAGGAACACGCACATACTATATTTATTATATTTCATCAGAATTTTAAGAAGAGAATTGCGTCCATTCCGGTTTTTGCAATTTCATTTTTTGTCATGTTTTCAGATTTTCTTCCTATTTCTGAAACGGACCCCGGTATCAAGCCTTTAATTTCTTTTGAACTATGGATAATTGTATATCAGCGTGTAGGTCTGTTCACGAGGAACACGCACATACTATATTTATTATATTTCATCAGAATTTTAAGAAGAGAATTGCGTCCATTCCGGTTTTTGCAATTTCATTTTTTGTCATGTTTTCAGATTTTCTTCATATTTTCTGAAACGGACCCCTTATCAAGCCTTTATTTCTTTTGAACTATGGATAATTGTATATCAGCGTGTAGGTCTGTTCACGAGGAACACGCACATACTATATTTATTATATTTCATCAGAATTTTAAGAAGAGAATTGCGTCCATTCCGGTTTTTGCAATTTCATTTTTTGTCATGTTTTCAGATTTTCTTCATATTTCTGAAACGGACCCCGTATCAAGCCTTTAATTTCTTTTGAACTATGGATAATTGTATATACCAGCGTGTAGGTCTGTTCACGAGGAACACGCACATACTATATTTATTATATTTCATCAGAATTTTAAGAAGAGAATTGCGTCCATTCCGGTTTTTGCAATTTCATTTTTTGTCATGTTTTCAGATTTTCTCCATATTTCTGAAATGGACCCCGGTATCAAGCCTTTAATTTCTTTTGAACTATGGATAATTGTATACCAGCGTGTAGGTCTGTTCACGAGGAACACGCACATACTATATTTATTATATTTCATCAGAATTTTAAGAAGAGAATTGCGTCCATTCCGGTTTTTGCAATTTCATTTTTTGTCATGTTTTCAGATTTTCTTCATATTTCTGAAACGGACCCCGTATCAAGTTAATTTCTTTTGAACTATGGATAATTGTATATCAGCGTGTAGGTCTGTTCACGAGGAACACGCACATACTATATTTATTATATTTCATCAGAATTTTAAGAAGAAATTGCGTCCATTCCGGTTTTTGCAATTTCATTTTTTGTCATACTTTCAGATTTTCTTCATATTTCTGAAATGGACCCCGGTATCAAGACTTAATTTCTTTTGAACTATGGATAATTGTATACCAGCGTGTAGATCTGTTCATGAGGAACACGCACATACTATATTTATTATATTTCATCAGAATTTTAAGAAGAGAATTGCGTCCATTCCGGTTTTTGCAATTTCATTTTTTGTCATGTTTTCAGATTTTCTTCCTATTTCTGAAACGGACCCCGGTATCAAGACTTAATTTCTTTTGAACTATGGATAATTGTATACCAGCGTGTAGGTGTGTTCACGAGGAACACGCACATACTATATTTATTATATTTCATCAGAATTTTAAGAAGAGAATTGCGTCCATTCCGGTTTTTGCAATTTCATTTTTTGTCATGTTTTCAGATTTTCTTCCTATTTCTGAAATGGACCCCGGTATCAAGACTTAATTTCTTTTGAACTATGGATAATTGTTTATCAGCGTGTAGGTCTGTTCACGAGGAACACGCACATACTATATTTATTATATTTCATCAGAATTTTAAGAAGAGAATTGCGTCCATTCCGGTTTTTGCAATTTCATTTTTTGTCATGTTTTCAGATTTTCTTCCTATTTCTGAAATGGACCCCGGTATCAACACTTAATTTCTTTTGAACTATGGATAATTGTATACCAGCGTGTAGGTCTGTTCACGAGGAACACGCACATACTATATTTATTATATTTCATCAGAATTTTAAGAAGAGAATTGCGTCCATTCCGGTTTTTGCAATTTCATTTTTTGTCATGTTTTCAGATTTTCTTCCTATTTCTGAAATGGACCCCGGTATCAAGCCTTTAATTTCTTTTGAACTATGGATAATTGTATACCAGCGTGTAGGTCTGTTCACGAGGAACACGCACATACTATATTTATTATATTTCATCAGAATTTTAAGAAGAGAATTGCGTCCATTCCGGTTTTTGCAATTTCATTTTTTGTCATGTTTTCAGATTTTCTTCCTATTTCTCAAACGGACCCCGGTATCAAGACTTTATTTCTTTTGAACTATGGATAATTGTATACCAGCGTGTAGGTCTGTTCACGAGGAACACGCACATACTATATTTATTATATTTCATCAGAATTTTAAGAAGAGAATTGCGTCCATTCCGGTTTTTTGCAATTTCCTTTTTTGTCATGTTTTCAGATTTTCTTCCTATTTCTGAAATGGACCCCGGTATCAAGCCTTTATTTCTTTTGAACTATTGATAATTGTATATCAGCGTTT
Organism: Pardosa pseudoannulata; assembly: GCA_032207245.1. Lineage (NCBI taxonomy): Eukaryota > Metazoa > Arthropoda > Arachnida > Araneae > Lycosidae > Pardosa > Pardosa pseudoannulata. Next base: position 119,105 of record JAGEOH010000023.1, on the reverse strand, counting down.
AGGTCTGTTCACGAGGAACACGCACATACTATATTTATTATAATTCATCAGAATTTTAAGAAGAGAATTCCGTCCATTCCGGTTTTTGCAATTTCATTTTTTGTCATGTTTTCAGATTTTCTTCATATTTCTCAAACGGACCCCGGTATCAAGCCTTTATTTCTTTTGAACAATGGATAATTGTATATCAGCGTGTAGGTCTGTTCACGAGGAACACGCACATACTATATTTATTATATTTCATCAGAATTTTAAGAAGAGAATTGCGTCCATTCCGGTTTTTGCAATTTCATTTTTTGTCATATTTTCAGATTTTCTTCCTATTTCTGAAATGGACCCCGGTATCAAGACTTAATTTCTTTTGAACTATGGATAATTGTATATCCGCGTGTAGGTCTGTTCACGAGGAACACGCACATACTATATTTATTATATTTCATCAGAATTTTAAGAAGAGAATTGCGTCCATTCCGGTTTTTGCAATTTCATTTTTTGTCATGTTTTCAGATTTTCTTCCTATTTCTGAAATGGACCCCGGTATCAAGCCTTTAATTTCTTTTGAACTATGGATAATTGTATATCAGCGTGTAGGTCTGTTCACGAGGAACACGCACATACTATATTTATTATATTTCATCAGAATTTTAAGAAGAGAATTGCGTCCATTCCGGTTTTTTGCAATTTCATTTTTTGTCATGTTTTCAGATTTTCTTCCTATTTCTGAAATGGACCCCGGTATCAAGACTTAATTTCTTTTGAACTATGGATAATTGTATATCAGCGTGTAGGTCTGTTCACGAGGAACACGCACATACTATATTTATTATATTTCATCAGAATTTTAAGAAGAGAATTGCGTCCATTCCGGTTTTTGCAATTTCATTTTTTGTCATATTTTCAGATTTTCTTCATATTTCTCAAACGGACCCCGTTATCAAGCCTTTATTTCTTTTGAACTATGGATAATTGTATATCAGCGTGTAGGTCTGTTCACGAGGAACACGCACATACTATATTTATTATATTTCATCAGAATTTTAAGAAGAGAATTGCGTCCATTCCGGTTTTTGCAATTTCATTTTTTGTCATGTTTTCAGATTTTCTTCATATTTCTGAAATGGACCCCGGTATCTAGACTTAATTTCTTTTGAACTATGGATAATTGTATACCAGCGTGTAGGTCTGTTCACGAGGAACACGCACATACTATATTTATTATATTTCATCAGAATTTTAAGAAGAGAATTGCGTCCATTCCGGTTTTTTGCAATTTCATTTTTTGTCATGTTTTCAGATTTTCTTCCTATTTCTGAAACGGACCCCGGTATCAAGACTTAATTTCTTTTGAACTATGGATAATTGTATACCAGCGTGTAGGTCTGTTCACGAGGAACACGCACATACTATATTTATTATATTTCATCAGAATTTTAAGAAGAGAATTGCGTCCATTCCGGTTTTTGCAATTTCATTTTTTGTCATGTTTTCAGATTTTCTTCCTATTTCTGAAATGGACCCCGGTATCAAGCCTTTAATTTCTTTTGAACTATGGATAATTGTATACCAGCGTGTAGGTCTGTTCACGAGGAACACGCACATACTATATTTATTATATTTCATCAGAATTTTAAGAAGAGAATTGCGTCCATTCCGGTTTTTGCAATTTCATTTTTTGTCATGTTTTCAGATTTTCTTCCTATTTCTGAAATGGACCCCGGTATCAAGCCTTTATTTCTTTTGAACTATGGATAATTGTATACCAGCGTGTAGGTCTGTTCACGAGGAACACGCACATACTATATTTATTATATTTCATCAGAATTTTAAGAAGAGAATTGCGTCCATTCCGGTTTTTGCAATTTCATTTTTTGTCATGTTTTCAGATTTTCTTCCTATTTCTGAAATGGACCCCGGTATCAAGCCTTTAATTTCTTTTGAACTATTGATAATTGTATATCAGCGTGTAGGTCTGTTCACGAGGAACACGCACATACTATATTTATTATATTTCATCAGAATTTTAAGAAGAGAATTGCGTCCATTCCGGTTTTTGCAATTTCATTTTTTGTCATGTTTTCAGATTTTCTTCCTATTTCTGAAATGGACCCCGGTATCAAGCCTTTAATTCTTTTGAACTATGGATAATTGTATACCAGCGTGTAGGTCTGTTCACGAGGAACACGCACATACTATATTTATTATATTTCATCAGAATTTTAAGAAGAGAATTGCGTCCATTCCGGTTTTTGCAATTTCATTTTTTGTCATGTTTTCAGATTTTCTTCATATTTCTGAAATGGACCCCGGTATCAAGCCTTTAATTTCTTTTGAACTATTGATAATTGTATACCAGCGTGTAGGTCTGTTCACGAGGAACACGCACATACTATATTTATTATATTTCATCAGAATTTTAAGAAGAGAATTGCGTCCATTCCGGTTTTTGCAATTTCATTTTTTGTCATGTTTTCAGATTTTCTTCATATTTCTGAAATGGACCCCGGTATCAAGCCTTTAATTTCTTTTGAACTATGGATAATTGTATACCAGCGTGTAGGTCTGTTCACGAGGAACACCCACATACTATATTTATTATATTTCATCAGAATTTTAAGAAGAGAATTGCGTCCATTCCGGTTTTTGCAATTTCATTTTTTGTCATATTTTCAGATTTTCTTCCTATTTCTGAAATGGACCCCGGTATCAAGACTTAATTTCTTTTGAACTATGGATAATTGTATATCAGCGTGTAGGTCTGTTCACGAGGAACACGCACATACTATATTTATTATATTTCATCAGAATTTTAAGAAGAGAATTGCGTCCATTCCGGTTTTTGCAATTTCATTTTTTGTCATATTTTCAGATTTTCTTCATATTTCTGAAACGGACCCCTTTATCAACACTTTAATTTCTTTTGAACTATGGATAATTGTATATCAGCGTGTAGGTCTGTTCACGAGGAACACGCACATACTATATTTATTATATTTCATCAGAATTTTAAGAAGAGAATTGCGTCCATTCCGGTTTTTGCAATTTCATTTTTCGTCATGTTTTCAGATTTTCTTCCTATTTCTCAAACGGACCCCGGTATCAAGCCTTTAATTCTTTTGAACTATTGATAATTGTATATCAGCGTGTAGGTCTGTTCACGAGGAACACGCACATACTAATATTTATTATATTTCATCAGAATTTTAAGAAGAGAATTGCGTCCATTCCGGTTTTTGCAATTTCATTTTTTGTCATGTTTTCAGATTTTCTTCCTATTTCTGAAATGGACCCCGGTATCAACCTTTAATTTCTTTGAACTATGGATAATTGTATACCAGCGTGTAGGTCTGTTCACGAGGAACACGCACATACTATATTTATTATATTTCATCAGAATTTTAAGAAGAGAATTGCGTCCATTCCGGTTTTTGCAATTTCATTTTTTGTCATGTTTTCAGATTTTCTTCCTATTTCTGAACGACCCCGGTATCAAGCCTTTAATTTCTTTGAACTATATAATTGTATACCCGTGTAGGTCTGTTCACGAGGAACACGCACATACTATATTTATTATATTTCATCAGAATTTTAAGAAGAGAATTGCGTCCATTCCGTTTTTTGCAATTTCATTTTTTGTCATGTTTTCAGATTTTCTTCCTATTTCTCAAACGGACCCCGGTATCAAGCCTTTAATTCTTTTGAACTATGGATAATTGTATATCAGCGTGTAGGTCTGTTCACGTGGAACACGCACATACTATATTTATTATAATTCATCAGAATTTTAAGAAGAGAATTGCGTCCATTCCGGTTTTTGCAATTTCATTTTTTGTCATGTTTTCAGATTTTCTTCATATTTCTCAAACGGACCCCGGTATCAAGCCTTTATTTCCTTTGAACAATGGATAATTGTATATCAGCGTGTAGGTCTGTTCACGAGGAACACGCACATACTATATTTATTATATTTCATCAGAATTTTAAGAAGCCAATTGCGTCCATTCCGGTTTTTGCAATTTCATTTTTGTCATGTTTTCAGATTTTCTTCCTATTTCTGAAATGGACCCCGGTATCAAGCCTTTATTTCTTTTGAACTATGGATAATTGTATACCATCGTGTAGGTCTGTTCACGAGGAACACGCACATACTATATTTATTATATTTCATCAGAATTTTAAGAAGAGAATTGCGTCCATTCCGGTTTTTGCAATTTCATTTTTTGTCATGTTTCAGATTTTCTTCCTATTTCAAAGACCCCGGTATCAATTTATCTTTTGAACTATGGATAATTGTATACCAGCGTGTAGGTCTGTTCACGAGGAACACGCACATACTATATTTATTATATTTCATCAGAATTTTAAGAAGAGAATTGCGTCCATTCCGGTTTTTGCAATATCATTTTTTGTCATGTTTTCAGATTTTCTTCCTATTTCTGAAATGGACCCCGGTATCAAGACTTAATTTCTTTTGAACTATGGATAATTGTATACCAGCGTGTAGGTCTGTTCGAGGAACACGCACATACTATATTTATTATATTTCATCAGAATTTTAAGAAGAGAATTGCGTCCATTCCGGTTTTTGCAATACTCAGATTTTCCTTTCTGAAAGGAGAAACTTAATCTTTTGAACTATGGATAATTGTATACCAGCGTGTAGGTCTGTTCACGAGGAACACGCACATACTATATAATAAATATTATGCTGTTCCTCGTGAACAGACCTACACGCTGGTATACAATTATCCATAGTTCAAAAGAAATTAAGTCTTGATACCGGGGTCCATTTCAGAAATATGAAGAAAATCTGAAAACATGACAAAAAATGAAATTGCAAAAACCGGAATGGACGCAATTCTCTTCTTAAAATTCTGATGAAATATAATAAATATAGTATGTGCGTGTTCCTCGTGAACAGACCTACACGCTGGTATACAATTATCCATAGTTCAAAAGAAATTAAAGTCTTGATACCGGGGTCCATTTCAGAAATAGGAAGAAAATCTGAAAACATGACAAAAAATGAAATTGCAAAAACCGGAATGGACGCAATTCTCTTCTTAAAATTCTGATGAAATATAATAAATATAGTATGTGCGTGTTCCTCGTGAACAGACCTACACGCTGGTATACAATTATCCATAGTTCAAAAGAAATTAAAGGCTTGATACCGGGGTCCATTTCAGAAATAGGAAGAAAATCTGAAAACATGACAAAAAATGAAATTGCAAAAACCGGAATGGACGCAATTCTCTTCTTAAAATTCTGATGAAATATAATAAATATAGTATGTGCGTGTTCCTCGTGAACAGACCTACACGCTGGTATACAATTATCCATAGTTCAAAAGAAATTAAAGGCTTGATACCGGGGTCCATTTCAGAAATAGGAAGAAAATCTGAAAACATGACAAAAAATGAAATTGCAAAAACCGGAATGGACGCAATTCTCTTCTTAAAATTCTGATGAAATATAATAAATATAGTATGTGCGTGTTCCTCGTGAACAGACCTACACGCTGGTATACAATTATCCATAGTTCAAAAGAAATTAAAGACTTGATACCGGGGTCCATTTCAGAAATAGGAAGAAAATCTGAAAACATGAAAAAAAAATGAAATTGCAAAAACCGGAATGGACGCAATTCTCTTCTTAAAATTCTGATGAAATATAATAAATATAGTATGTGCGTGTTCCTCGTGAACAGACCTACACGCTGGTATACAATTATCCATAGTTCAAAAGAAATTAAAGGCTTGATACCGGGGTCCATTTCAGAAATAGGAAGAAAATCTGAAAACATGACAAAAAATGAAATTGCAAAAACCGGAATGGACGCAATTCTCTTCTTAAAATTCTGATGAAATATAATAAATATAGTATGTGCGTGTTCCTCGTGAACAGACCTACACGCTGGTATACAATTATCCATAGTTCAAAAGAAATTAAAGCTTGATACCGGGGTCCATTTCAGAAATAGGAAGAAAATCTGAAAACATGACAAAAAATGAAATTGCAAAAACCGGAATGGACGCAATTCTCTTCTTAAAATTCTGATGAAATATAATAAATATAGTATGTGCGTGTTCCTCGTGAACAGACCTACACGCTGGTATACAATTATCCATAGTTCAAAAGAAATTAAGTCTTGATACCGGGGTCCATTTCAGAAATAGGAAGAAAATCTGAAAACATGACAAAAAATGAAATTGCAAAAACCGGAATGGACGCAATTCTCTTCTTAAAATTCTGATGAAATATAATAAATATAGTATGTGCGTGTTCCTCGTGAACAGACCTACACGCTGGTATACAATTATCCATAGTTCAAAAGAAATTAAGGCTTGATACCGGGGTCCATTTCAGAAATAGGAAGAAAATCTGAAAACATGACAAAAAATGAAATTGCAAAAACCGGAATGGACGCAATTCTCTTCTTAAAATTCTGATGAAATATAATAAATATAGTATGTGCGTGTTCCTCGTGAACAGACCTACACGCTGGTATACAATTATCCATAGTTCAAAAGAAATTAAAGGCTTGATACCGGGGTCCATTTCAGAAATAGGAAGAAAATCTGAAAACATGACAAAAAATGAAATTGCAAAAACCGGAATGGACGCAATTCTCTTCTTAAAATTCTGATGAAATATAATAAATATAGTATGTGCGTGTTCCTCGTGAACAGACCTACACGCTGGTATACAATTATCCATAGTTCAAAAGAAATTAAAGGCTTGATACCGGGGTCCATTTCAGAAATAGGAAGAAAATCTGAAAACATGACAAAAAATGAAATTGCAAAAACCGGAATGGACGCAATTCTCTTCTTAAAATTCTGATGAAATATAATAAATATAGTATGTGCGTGTTCCTCGTGAACAGACCTACACGCTGGTATACAATTATCCATAGTTCAAAAGAAATTAAAGGCTTGATACCGGGGTCCATTTCAGAAATAGGAAGAAAATCTGAAAACATGACAAAAAATGAAATTGCAAAAACCGGAATGGACGCAATTCTCTTCTTAAAATTCTGATGAAATATAATAAATATAGTATGTGCGTGTTCCTCGTGAACAGACCTACACGCTGGTATACAATTATCCATAGTTCAAAAGAAATTAAGTCTTGATACCGGGTCCATTTCAGAAATAGGAAGAAAATCTGAAAACATGACAAAAAATGAAATTGCAAAAACCGGAATGGACGCAATTCTCTTCTTAAAATTCTGATGAAATATAATAAATATAGTATGTGCGTGTTCCTCGTGAACAGACCTACACGCTGGTATACAATTATCCATAGTTCAAAAGAAATTAAAGGCTTGATACCGGGGTCCATTTCAGAAATAGGAAGAAAATCTGAAAACATGACAAAAAATGAAATTGCAAAAACCGGAATGGACGCAATTCTCTTCTTAAAATTCTGATGAAATATAATAAATATAGTATGTGCGTGTTCCTCGTGAACAGACCTACACGCTGGTATACAATTATCCATAGTTCAAAAGAAATTAAAGGCTTGATACCGGGGTCCATTTCAGAAATAGGAAGAAAATCTGAAAACATGACAAAAAATGAAATTGCAAAAACCGGAATGGACGCAATTCTCTTCTTAAAATTCTGATGAAATATAATAAATATAGTATGTGCGTGTTCCTCGTGAACAGACCTACACGCTGGTATACAATTATCCATAGTTCAAAAGAAATTAAGTCTTGATACCGGGGTCCATTTCAGAAATAGGAAGAAAATCTGAAAACATGACAAAAAATGAAATTGCAAAAACCGGAATGGACGCAATTCTCTTCTTAAAATTCTGATGAAATATAATAAATATAGTATGTGCGTGTTCCTCGTGAACAGACCTACACGCTGGTATACAATTATCCATAGTTCAAAAGAAATTAAGTCTTGATACCGGGGTCCATTTCAGAAATAGGAAGAAAATCTGAAAACATGACAAAAAATGAAATTGCAAAAACCGGAATGGACGCAATTCTCTTCTTAAAATTCTGATGAAATATAATAAATATAGTATGTGCGTGTTCCTCGTGAACAGACCTACACGCTGGTATACAATTATCCATAGTTCAAAAGAAATTAAAGGCTTGATACCGGGGTCCATTTCAGAAATAGGAAGAAAATCTGAAAACATGACAAAAAATGAAATTGCAAAAACCGGAATGGACGCAATTCTCTTCTTAAAATTCTGATGAAATATAATAAATATAGTATGTGCGTGTTCCTCGTGAACAGACCTACACGCTGGTATACAATTATCCATAGTTCAAAAGAAATTAAAGGCTTGATACCGGGGTCCATTTCAGAAATAGGAAGAAAATCTGAAAACATGACAAAAAATGAAATTGCAAAAACCGGAATGGACGCAATTCTCTTCTTAAAATTCTGATGAAATATAATAAATATAGTATGTGCGTGTTCCTCGTGAACAGACCTACACGCTGGTATACAATTATCCATAGTTCAAAAGAAATTAAAGGCTTGATACCGGGGTCCATTTCAGAAATAGGAAGAAAATCTGAAAACATGACAAAAAATGAAATTGCAAAAACCGGAATGGACGCAATTCTCTTCTTAAAATTCTGATGAAATATAATAAATATAGTATGTGCGTGTTCCTCGTGAACAGACCTACACGCTGGTATACAATTATCCATAGTTTCAAAAGAAATTAAGTCTTGATACCGGGTCCATTTCAGAAATAGGAAGAAAATCTGAAAACATGACAAAAAATGAAATTGCAAAAACCGGAATGGACGCAATTCTCTTCTTAAAATTCTGATGAAATATAATAAATATAGTATGTGCGTGTTCCTCGTGAACAGACCTACACGCTGGTATACAATTATCCATAGTTCAAAAGAAATTAAGTCTTGATACCGGGGTCCATTTCAGAAATAGGAAAAAAATCTGAAAACATGACAAAAAATGAAATTGCAAAAACCGGAATGGACGCAATTCTCTTCTTAAAATTCTGATGAAATATAATAAATATAGTATGTGCGTGTTCCTCGTGAACAGACCTACACGCTGGTATACAATTATCCATAGTTCAAAAGAAATTAAAGTCTTGATACCGGGGTCCATTTCAGAAATAGGAAGAAAATCTGAAAACATGACAAAAAATGAAATTGCAAAAACCGGAATGGACGCAATTCTCTTCTTAAAATTCTGATGAAATATAATAAATATAGTATGTGCGTGTTCCTCGTGAACAGACCTACACGCTGGTATACAATTATCCATAGTTCAAAAGAAATTAAAGGCTTGATACCGGGGTCCATTTCAGAAATAGGAAGAAAATCTGAAAACATGACAAAAAATGAAATTGCAAAAACCGGAATGGACGCAATTCTCTTCTTAAAATTCTGATGAAATATAATAAATATAGTATGTGCGTGTTCCTCGTGAACAGACCTACACGCTGGTATACAATTATCCATAGTTCAAAAGAAATTAAGTCTTGATACCGGGGTCCATTTCAGAAATAGGAAGAAAATCTGAAAACATGACAAAAAATGAAATTGCAAAAACCGGAATGGACGCAATTCTCTTCTTAAAATTCTGATGAAATATAATAAATATAGTATGTGCGTGTTCCTCGTGAACAGACCTACACGCTGGTATACAATTATCCATAGTTCAAAAGAAATTAAGTCTTGATACCGGGGTCCATTTCAGAAATAGGAAGAAAATCTGAAAACATGACAAAAAATGAAATTGCAAAAACCGGAATGGACGCAATTCTCTTCTTAAAATTCTGATGAAATATAATAAATATAGTATGTGCGTGTTCCTCGTGAACAGACCTACACGCTGGTATACAATTATCCATAGTTCAAAAGAAATTAAAGGCATGATACCGGGGTCCATTTCAGAAATAGGAAGAAAATCTGAAAACATGACAAAAAAATGAAATTGCAAAAACCGGAATGGACGCAATTCTCTTCTTAAAATTCTGATGAAATATAATAAATATAGTATGTGCGTGTTCCTCGTGAACAGACCTACACGCTGGTATACAATTATCCATAGTTCAAAAGAAATTAAGTCTTGATACCGGGGTCCATTTCAGAAATAGGAAGAAAATCTGAAAACATGACAAAAAATGAAATTGCAAAAACCGGAATGGACGCAATTCTCTTCTTAAAATTCTGATGAAATATAATAAATATAGTATGTGCGTGTTCCTCGTGAACAGACCTACACGCTGGTATACAATTATCCATAGTTCAAAAGAAATTAAGTCTTGATACCGGGGTCCATTTCAGAAATAGGAAGAAAATCTGAAAACATGACAAAAAATGAAATTGCAAAAACCGGAATGGACGCAATTCTCTTCTTAAAATTCTGATGAAATATAATAAATATAGTATGTGCGTGTTCCTCGTGAACAGACCTACACGCTGGTATACAATTATCCATAGTTCAAAAGAAATTAAAGGCTTGATACCGGGGTCCATTTCAGAAATAGGAAGAAAATCTGAAAACATGACAAAAAATGAAATTGCAAAAACCGGAATGGACGCAATTCTCTTCTTAAAATTCTGATGAAATATAATAAATATAGTATGTGCGTGTTCCTCGTGAACAGACCTACACGCTGGTATACAATTATCCATAGTTCAAAAGAAATTAAAGGCTTGATACCGGGGTCCATTTCAGAAATAGGAAGAAAATCTGAAAACATGACAAAAAATGAAATTGCAAAAACCGGAATGGACGCAATTCTCTTCTTAAAATTCTGATGAAATAATAATAAATATAGTATGTGCGTGTTCCTCGTGAACAGACCTACACGCTGGTATACAATTATCCATAGTTCAAAAGAAATTAAAGGCTTGATACCGGGGTCCATTTCAGAAATAGGAAGAAAATCTGAAAACATGACAAAAAATGAAATTGCAAAAACCGGAATGGACGCAATTCTCTTCTTAAAATTCTGATGAAATATAATAAATATAGTATGTGCGTGTTCCTCGTGAACAGACCTACACGCTGGTATACAATTATCCATAGTTCAAAAGAAATTAAGTCTTGATACCGGGGTCCATTTCAGAAATAGGAAGAAAATCTGAAAACATGACAAAAAATGAAATTGCAAAAACCGGAATGGACGCAATTCTCTTCTTAAAATTCTGATGAAATATAATAAATATAGTATGTGCGTGTTCCTCGTGAACAGACCTACACGCTGGTATACAATTATCCATAGTTCAAAAGAAATTAAGTCTTGATACCGGGGTCCATTTCAGAAATAGGAAGAAAATCTGAAAACATGACAAAAAATGAAATTGCAAAAACCGGAATGGACGCAATTCTCTTCTTAAAATTCTGATGAAATATAATAAATATAGTATGTGCGTGTTCCTCGTGAACAGACCTACACGCTGGTATACAATTATCCATAGTTCAAAAGAAATTAAAGTCTTGATACCGGGGTCCATTTCAGAAATAGGAAGAAAATCTGAAAACATGACAAAAAATGAAATTGCAAAAACCGGAATGGACGCAATTCTCTTCTTAAAATTCTGATGAAATATAATAAATATAGTATGTGCGTGTTCCTCGTGAACAGACCTACACGCTGGTATACAATTATCCATAGTTCAAAAGAAATTAAGTCTTGATACCGGGGTCCATTTCAGAAATAGGAAGAAAATCTGAAAACATGACAAAAAATGAAATTGCAAAAACCGGAATGGACGCAATTCTCTTCTTAAAATTCTGATGAAATATAATAAATATAGTATGTGCGTGTTCCTCGTGAACAGACCTACACGCTGGTATACAATTATCCATAGTTCAAAAGAAATAAAGTCTTGATACCGGGGTCCATTTCAGAAATAGGAAGAAAATCTGAAAACATGACAAAAAATGAAATTGCAAAAACCGGAATGGACGCAATTCTCTTCTTAAAATTCTGATGAAATATAATAAATATAGTATGTGCGTGTTCCTCGTGAACAGACCTACACGCTGGTATACAATTATCCATAGTTCAAAAGAAATTAAGTCTTGATACCGGGGTCCATTTCAGAAAGAAAATCTGAAAACATGACAAAAAATGAAATTGCAAAAACCGGAATGGACGCAATTCTCTTCTTAAAATTCTGATGAAATATAATAAATATAGTATGTGCGTGTTCCTCGTGAACAGACCTACACGCTGGTATACAATTATCCATAGTTCAAAAGAAATTAAGTCTTGATACCGGGGTCCATTTCAGAAATAGGAAGAAAATCTGAAAACATGACAAAAAATGAAATTGCAAAAACCGGAATGGACGCAATTCTCTTCTTAAAATTCTGATGAAATATAATAAATATAGTATGTGCGTGTTCCTCGTGAACAGACCTACACGCTGGTATACAATTATCCATAGTTCAAAAGAAATTAAAGGCTTGATACCGGGGTCCATTTCAGAAATAGGAAGAAAATCTGAAAACATGACAAAAAATGAAATTGCAAAAACCGGAATGGACGCAATTCTCTTCTTAAAATTCTGATGAAATATAATAAATATAGTATGTGCGTGTTCCTCGTGAACAGACCTACACGCTGGTATACAATTATCCATAGTTCAAAAGAAATTAAAGTCTTGATACCGGGGTCCATTTCAGAAATAGGAAGAAAATCTGAAAACATGACAAAAAATGAAATTGCAAAAACCGGAATGGACGCAATTCTCTTCTTAAAATTCTGATGAAATATAATAAATATAGTATGTGCGTGTTCCTCGTGAACAGACCTACACGCTGGTATACAATTATCCATAGTTCAAAAGAAATTAAGTCTTGATACCGGGTCCATTTCAGAAATAGGAAGAAAATCTGAAAACATGACAAAAAATGAAATTGCAAAAACCGGAATGGACGCAATTCTCTTCTTAAAATTCTGATGAAATATAATAAATATAGTATGTGCGTGTTCCTCGTGAACAGACCTACACGCTGGTATACAATTATCCATAGTTCAAAAGAAATTAAGTCTTGATACCGGGGTCCATTTCAGAAATAGGAAGAAAATCTGAAAACATGACAAAAAATGAAATTGCAAAAACCGGAATGGACGCAATTCTCTTCTTAAAATTCTGATGAAATATAATAAATATAGTATGTGCGTGTTCCTCGTGAACAGACCTACACGCTGGTATACAATTATCCATAGTTCAAAAGAAATTAAGTCTTGATACCGGGGTCCATTTCAGAAATAGGAAGAAAATCTGAAAACATGACAAAAAATGAAATTGCAAAAACCGGAATGGACGCAATTCTCTTCTTAAAATTCTGATGAAATATAATAAATATAGTATGTGCGTGTTCCTCGTGAACAGACCTACACGCTGGTATACAATTATCCATAGTTCAAAAGAAATTAAGTCTTGATACCGGGGTCCATTTCAGAAATAGGAAGAAAATCTGAAAACATGACAAAAAATGAAATTGCAAAAACCGGAATGGACGCAATTCTCTTCTTAAAATTCTGATGAAATATAATAAATATAGTATGTGCGTGTTCCTCGTGAACAGACCTACACGCTGGTATACAATTATCCATAGTTCAAAAGAAATTAAAGGCTTGATACCGGGGTCCATTTCAGAAATAGGAAGAAAATCTGAAAACATGACAAAAAATGAAATTGCAAAAACCGGAATGGACGCAATTCTCTTCTTAAAATTCTGATGAAATATAATAAATATAGTATGTGCGTGTTCCTCGTGAACAGACCTACACGCTGGTATACAATTATCCATAGTTCAAAAGAATTTAAGGCTTGATACCGGGGTCCATTTCAGAAATAGGAAGAAAATCTGAAAACATGACAAAAAATGAAATTGCAAAAACCGGAATGGACGCAATTCTCTTCTTAAAATTCTGATGAAATATAATAAATATAGTATGTGCGTGTTCCTCGTGAACAGACCTACACGCTGGTATACAATTATCCATAGTTCAAAAGAAATTAAGTCTTGATACCGGGGTCCATTTCAGAAATAGGAAGAAAATCTGAAAACATGACAAAAAATGAAATTGCAAAAACCGGAATGGACGCAATTCTCTTCTTAAAATTCTGATGAAATATAATAAATATAGTATGTGCGTGTTCCTCGTGAACAGACCTACACGCTGGTATACAATTATCCATAGTTCAAAAGAAATTAAGTCTTGATACCGGGGTCCATTTCAGAAATAGGAAGAAAATCTGAAAACATGACAAAAAATGAAATTGCAAAAACCGGAATGGACGCAATTCTCTTCTTAAAATTCTGATGAAATATAATAAATATAGTATGTGCGTGTTCCTCGTGAACAGACCTACACGCTGGTATACAATTATCCATAGTTCAAAAGAAATTAAGTCTTGATACCGGGGTCCATTTCAGAAATAGGAAGAAAATCTGAAAACATGACAAAAAATGAAATTGCAAAAACCGGAATGGACGCAATTCTCTTCTTAAAATTCTGATGAAATATAATAAATATAGTATGTGCGTGTTCCTCGTGAACAGACCTACACGCTGGTATACAATTATCCATAGTTCAAAAGAAATTAAGTCTTGATACCGGGGTCCATTTCAGAAATAGGAAGAAAATCTGAAAACATGACAAAAAATGAAATTGCAAAAACCGGAATGGACGCAATTCTCTTCTTAAAATTCTGATGAAATATAATAAATATAGTATGTGCGTGTTCCTCGTGAACAGACCTACACGCTGGTATACAATTATCCATAGTTCAAAAGAAATTAAGTCTTGATACCGGGGTCCATTTCAGAAATAGGAAGAAAATCTGAAAACATGACAAAAAATGAAATTGCAAAAACCGGAATGGACGCAATTCTCTTCTTAAAATTCTGATGAAATATAATAAATATAGTATGTGCGTGTTCCTCGTGAACAGACCTACACGCTGGTATACAATTATCCATAGTTCAAAAGAAATTAAAGTCTTGATACCGGGGTCCATTTCAGAAATAGGAAGAAAATCTGAAAACATGACAAAAAATGAAATTGCAAAAACCGGAATGGACGCAATTCTCTTCTTAAAATTCTGATGAAATATAATAAATATAGTATGTGCGTGTTCCTCGTGAACAGACCTACACGCTGGTATACAATTATCCATAGTTCAAAAGAAATTAAGTCTTGATACCGGGGTCCATTTCAGAAATAGGAAGAAAATCTGAAAACATGACAAAAAATGAAATTGCAAAAACCGGAATGGACGCAATTCTCTTCTTAAAATTCTGATGAAATATAATAAATATAGTATGTGCGTGTTCCTCGTGAACAGACCTACACGCTGGTATACAATTATCCATAGTTCAAAAGAAATTAAGTCTTGATACCGGGGTCCATTTCAGAAAATAGGAAGAAAATCTGAAAACATGACAAAAAATGAAATTGCAAAAACCGGAATGGACGCAATTCTCTTCTTAAAATTCTGATGAAATATAATAAATATAGTATGTGCGTGTTCCTCGTGAACAGACCTACACGCTGGTATACAATTATCCATAGTTCAAAAGAAATTAAGTCTTGATACCGGGGTCCATTTCAGAAATAGGAAGAAAATCTGAAAACATGACAAAAAATGAAATTGCAAAAACCGGAATGGACGCAATTCTCTTCTTAAAATTCTGATGAAATATAATAAATATAGTATGTGCGTGTTCCTCGTGAACAGACCTACACGCTGGTATACAATTATCCATAGTTCAAAAGAAATTAAGTCTTGATACCGGGGTCCATTTCAGAAATAGGAAGAAAATCTGAAAACATGACAAAAAATGAAATTGCAAAAACCGGAATGGACGCAATTCTCTTCTTAAAATTCTGATGAAATATAATAAATATAGTATGTGCGTGTTCCTCGTGAACAGACCTACACGCTGGTATACAATTATCCATAGTTCAAAAGAAATTAAGTCTTGATACCGGGGTCCATTTCAGAAATAGGAAGAAAATCTGAAAACATGACAAAAAATGAAATTGCAAAAACCGGAATGGACGCAATTCTCTTCTTAAAATTCTGATGAAATATAATAAATATAGTATGTGCGTGTTCCTCGTGAACAGACCTACACGCTGGTATACAATTATCCATAGTTCAAAAGAAATTAAGTCTTGATACCGGGGTCCATTTCAGAAATAGGAAGAAAATCTGAAAACATGACAAAAAATGAAATTGCAAAAACCGGAATGGACGCAATTCTCTTCTTAAAATTCTGATGAAATATAATAAATATAGTATGTGCGTGTTCCTCGTGAACAGACCTACACGCTGGTATACAATTATCCATAGTTCAAAAGAAATTAAAGGCTTGATACCGGGGTCCATTTCAGAAATAGGAAGAAAATCTGAAAACATGACAAAAAATGAAATTGCAAAAACCGGAATGGACGCAATTCTCTTCTTAAAATTCTGATGAAATATAATAAATATAGTATGTGCGTGTTCCTCGTGAACAGACCTACACGCTGGTATACAATTATCCATAGTTCAAAAGAAATTAAAGTCTTGATACCGGGGTCCATTTCAGAAATAGGAAGAAAATCTGAAAACATGACAAAAAATGAAATTGCAAAAACCGGAATGGACGCAATTCTCTTCTTAAAATTCTGATGAAATATAATAAATATAGTATGTGCGTGTTCCTCGTGAACAGACCTACACGCTGGTATACAATTATCCATAGTTCAAAAGAAATTAAAGTCTTGATACCGGGGTCCATTTCAGAAATAGGAAGAAAATCTGAAAACATGACAAAAAATGAAATTGCAAAAACCGGAATGGACGCAATTCTCTTCTTAAAATTCTGATGAAATATAATAAATATAGTAGATGCGTGTTCCTCGTGAACAGACCTACACGCTGGTATACAATTATCCATAGTTCAAAAGAAATTAAGTCTTGATACCGGGGTCCATTTCAGAAATAGGAAGAAAATCTGAAAACATGACAAAAAATGAAATTGCAAAAACCGGAATGGACGCAATTCTCTTCTTAAAATTCTGATGAAATATAATAAATATAGTATGTGCGTGTTCCTCGTGAACAGACCTACACGCTGGTATACAATTATCCATAGTTCAAAAGAATTTAAGGCTTGATACCGGGGTCCATTTCAGAAATAGGAAGAAAATCTGAAAACATGACAAAAAATGAAATTGCAAAAACCGGAATGGACGCAATTCTCTTCTTAAAATTCTGATGAAATATAATAAATATAGTATGTGCGTGTTCCTCGTGAACAGACCTACACGCTGGTATACAATTATCCATAGTTCAAAAGAAATTAAAGTCTTGATACCGGGGTCCATTTCAGAAATAGGAAGAAAATCTGAAAACATGACAAAAAATGAAATTGCAAAAA
This sequence comes from Pardosa pseudoannulata, assembly GCA_032207245.1. Lineage (NCBI taxonomy): Eukaryota > Metazoa > Arthropoda > Arachnida > Araneae > Lycosidae > Pardosa > Pardosa pseudoannulata. The sequence continues at coordinate 101,697 of JAGEOH010000023.1, read as the reverse complement.
CCGGAATGGACGCAATTCTCTTCTTAAAATTCTGATGAAATATAATAAATATAGTATGTGCGTGTTCCTCGTGAACAGACCTACACGCTGGTATACAATTATCCATAGTTCAAAAGAAATTAAGTCTTGATACCGGGGTCCATTTCAGAAATAGGAAGAAAATCTGAAAACATGACAAAAAATGAAATTGCAAAAACCGGAATGGACGCAATTCTCTTCTTAAAATTCTGATGAAATATAATAAATATAGTATGTGCGTGTTCCTCGTGAACAGACCTACACGCTGGTATACAATTATCCATAGTTCAAAAGAAATTAAGTCTTGATACCGGGTCCATTTCAGAAATAGGAAGAAAATCTGAAAACATGACAAAAAATGAAATTGCAAAAACCGGAATGGACGCAATTCTCTTCTTAAAATTCTGATGAAATATAATAAATATAGTATGTGCGTGTTCCTCGTGAACAGACCTACACGCTGGTATACAATTATCCATAGTTCAAAAGAAATTAAGTCTTGATACCGGGGTCCATTTCAGAAATAGGAAGAAAATCTGAAAACATGACAAAAAATGAAATTGCAAAAACCGGAATGGACGCAATTCTCTTCTTAAAATTCTGATGAAATATAATAAATATAGTATGTGCGTGTTCCTCGTGAACAGACCTACACGCTGGTATACAATTATCCATAGTTCAAAAGAAATTAAAGTCTTGATACCGGGGTCCATTTCAGAAATAGGAAGAAAATCTGAAAACATGACAAAAAATGAAATTGCAAAAACCGGAATGGACGCAATTCTCTTCTTAAAATTCTGATGAAATATAATAAATATAGTATGTGCGTGTTCCTCGTGAACAGACCTACACGCTGGTATACAATTATCCATAGTTCAAAAGAAATTAAGTCTTGATACCGGGGTCCATTTCAGAAATAGGAAGAAAATCTGAAAACATGACAAAAAATGAAATTGCAAAAACCGGAATGGACGCAATTCTCTTCTTAAAATTCTGATGAAATATAATAAATATAGTATGTGCGTGTTCCTCGTGAACAGACCTACACGCTGATATACAATTATCCATAGTTCAAAAGAAATTAAGTCTTGATACCGGGGTCCATTTCAGAAATAGGAAGAAAATCTGAAAACATGACAAAAAATGAAATTGCAAAAACCGGAATGGACGCAATTCTCTTCTTAAAATTCTGATGAAATATAATAAATATAGTATGTGCGTGTTCCTCGTGAACAGACCTACACGCTGATATACAATTATCCATAGTTCAAAAGAAATTAAGTCTTGATACCGGGGTCCATTTCAGAAATAGGAAGAAAATCTGAAAACATGACAAAAAATGAAATTGCAAAAACCGGAATGGACGCAATTCTCTTCTTAAAATTCTGATGAAATATAATAAATATAGTATGTGCGTGTTCCTCGTGAACAGACCTACACGCTGGTATACAATTATCCATAGTTCAAAAGAAATTAAAGGCTTGATACCGGGGTCCATTTCAGAAATAGGAAGAAAATCTGAAAACATGACAAAAAATGAAATTGCAAAAACCGGAATGGACGCAATTCTCTTCTTAAAATTCTGATGAAATATAATAAATATAGTATGTGCGTGTTCCTCGTGAACAGACCTACACGCTGGTATACAATTATCCATAGTTCAAAAGAAATAAAGTCTTGATACCGGGGTCCATTTCAGAAATAGGAAGAAAATCTGAAAACATGACAAAAAATGAAATTGCAAAAACCGGAATGGACGCAATTCTCTTCTTAAAATTCTGATGAAATATAATAAATATAGTATGTGCGTGTTCCTCGTGAACAGACCTACACGCTGGTATACAATTATCCATAGTTCAAAAGAAATTAAGTCTTGATACCGGGGTCCATTTCAGAAATAGGAAGAAAATCTGAAAACATGACAAAAAATGAAATTGCAAAAACCGGAATGGACGCAATTCTCTTCTTAAAATTCTGATGAAATATAATAAATATAGTATGTGCGTGTTCCTCGTGAACAGACCTACACGCTGATATACAATTATCCATAGTTCAAAAGAAATTAAGTCTTGATACCGGGGTCCATTTCAGAAATATGAAGAAAATCTGAAAACATGACAAAAAATGAAATTGCAAAAACCGGAATGGACGCAATTCTCTTCTTAAAATTCTGATGAAATATAATAAATATAGTATGTGCGTGTTCCTCGTGAACAGACCTACACGCTGGTATACAATTATCCATAGTTCAAAAGAAATTAAGTCTTGATACCGGGTCCATTTCAGAAATAGGAAGAAAATCTGAAAACATGACAAAAAATGAAATTGCAAAAACCGGAATGGACGCAATTCTCTTCTTAAAATTCTGATGAAATATAATAAATATAGTATGTGCGTGTTCCTCGTGAACAGACCTACACGCTGGTATACAATTATCCATAGTTCAAAAGAAATTAAAGGCTTGATACCGGGGTCCATTTCAGAAATAGGAAGAAAATCTGAAAACATGACAAAAAATGAAATTGCAAAAACCGGAATGGACGCAATTCTCTTCTTAAAATTCTGATGAAATATAATAAATATAGTATGTGCGTGTTCCTCGTGAACAGACCTACACGCTGGTATACAATTATCCATAGTTCAAAAGAAATTAAGTCTTGATACCGGGGTCCATTTCAGAAATAGGAAGAAAATCTGAAAACATGACAAAAAATGAAATTGCAAAAACCGGAATGGACGCAATTCTCTTCTTAAAATTCTGATGAAATATAATAAATATAGTATGTGCGTGTTCCTCGTGAACAGACCTACACGCTGGTATACAATTATCCATAGTTCAAAAGAAATTAAGTCTTGATACCGGGGTCCATTTCAGAAATAGGAAGAAAATCTGAAAACATGACAAAAAATGAAATTGCAAAAACCGGAATGGACGCAATTCTCTTCTTAAAATTCTGATGAAATATAATAAATATAGTATGTGCGTGTTCCTCGTGAACAGACCTACACGCTGGTATACAATTATCCATAGTTCAAAAGAAATTAAAGGCTTGATACCGGGGTCCATTTCAGAAATAGGAAGAAAATCTGAAAACATGACAAAAAATGAAATTGCAAAAACCGGAATGGACGCAATTCTCTTCTTAAAATTCTGATGAAATATAATAAATATAGTATGTGCGTGTTCCTCGTGAACAGACCTACACGCTGGTATACAATTATCCATAGTTCAAAAGAAATTAAAGGCTTGATAACCGGGGTCCATTTCAGAAATAGGAAGAAAATCTGAAAACATGACAAAAAATGAAATTGCAAAAACCGGAATGGACGCAATTCTCTTCTTAAAATTCTGATGAAATATAATAAATATAGTATGTGCGTGTTCCTCGTGAACAGACCTACACGCTGGTATACAATTATCCATAGTTCAAAAGAAATTAAGTCTTGATACCGGGGTCCATTTCAGAAATAGGAAGAAAATCTGAAAACATGACAAAAAATGAAATTGCAAAAACCGGAATGGACGCAATTCTCTTCTTAAAATTCTGATGAAATATAATAAATATAGTATGTGCGTGTTCCTCGTGAACAGACCTACACGCTGGTATACAATTATCCATAGTTCAAAAGAAATTAAGTCTTGATACCGGGGTCCATTTCAGAAATAGGAAGAAAATCTGAAAACATGACAAAAAATGAAATTGCAAAAACCGGAATGGACGCAATTCTCTTCTTAAAATTCTGATGAAATATAATAAATATAGTATGTGCGTGTTCCTCGTGAACAGACCTACACGCTGGTATACAATTATCCATAGTTCAAAAGAAATTAAAGGCTTGATACCGGGGTCCATTTCAGAAATAGGAAGAAAATCTGAAAACATGACAAAAAATGAAATTGCAAAAACCGGAATGGACGCAATTCTCTTCTTAAAATTCTGATGAAATATAATAAATATAGTATGTGCGTGTTCCTCGTGAACAGACCTACACGCTGGTATACAATTATCCATAGTTCAAAAGAAATTAAGTCTTGATACCGGGGTCCATTTCAGAAATAGGAAGAAAATCTGAAAACATGACAAAAAATGAAATTGCAAAAACCGGAATGGACGCAATTCTCTTCTTAAAATTCTGATGAAATATAATAAATATAGTATGTGCGTGTTCCTCGTGAACAGACCTACACGCTGGTATACAATTATCCATAGTTCAAAAGAAATTAAAGTCTTGATACCGGGTCCATTTCAGAAATAGGAAGAAAATCTGAAAACATGACAAAAAATGAAATTGCAAAAACCGGAATGGACGCAATTCTCTTCTTAAAATTCTGATGAAATATAATAAATATAGTATGTGCGTGTTCCTCGTGAACAGACCTACACGCTGGTATACAATTATCCATAGTTCAAAAGAAATTAAGTCTTGATAACCGGGGTCCATTTCAGAAATAGGAAGAAAATCTGAAAACATGACAAAAAATGAAATTGCAAAAACCGGAATGGACGCAATTCTCTTCTTAAAATTCTGATGAAATATAATAAATATAGTATGTGCGTGTTCCTCGTGAACAGACCTACACGCTGGTATACAATTATCCATAGTTCAAAAGAAATTAAGTCTTGATACCGGGGTCCATTTCAGAAATAGGAAGAAAATCTGAAAACATGACAAAAAATGAAATTGCAAAAACCGGAATGGACGCAATTCTCTTCTTAAAATTCTGATGAAATATAATAAATATAGTATGTGCGTGTTCCTCGTGAACAGACCTACACGCTGGTATACAATTATCCATAGTTCAAAAGAAATTAAGTCTTGATACCGGGGTCCATTTCAGAAATAGGAAGAAAATCTGAAAACATGACAAAAAATGAAATTGCAAAAACCGGAATGGACGCAATTCTCTTCTTAAAATTCTGATGAAATATAATAAATATAGTATGTGCGTGTTCCTCGTGAACAGACCTACACGCTGGTATACAATTATCCATAGTTCAAAAGAAATTAAAGTCTTGATACCGGGGTCCATTTCAGAAATAGGAAGAAAATCTGAAAACATGACAAAAAATGAAATTGCAAAAACCGGAATGGACGCAATTCTCTTCTTAAAATTCTGATGAAATATAATAAATATAGTATGTGCGTGTTCCTCGTGAACAGACCTACACGCTGGTATACAATTATCCATAGTTCAAAAGAAATTAAAGGCTTGATACCGGGGTCCATTTCAGAAATAGGAAGAAAATCTGAAAACATGACAAAAAATGAAATTGCAAAAACCGGAATGGACGCAATTCTCTTCTTAAAATTCTGATGAAATATAATAAATATAGTATGTGCGTGTTCCTCGTGAACAGACCTACACGCTGGTATACAATTATCCATAGTTCAAAAGAAATTAAAGTCTTGATACCGGGGTCCATTTCAGAAATAGGAAGAAAATCTGAAAACATGACAAAAAATGAAATTGCAAAAACCGGAATGGACGCAATTCTCTTCTTAAAATTCTGATGAAATATAATAAATATAGTATGTGCGTGTTCCTCGTGAACAGACCTACACGCTGATATACAATTATCCATAGTTCAAAAGAAATTAAGTCTTGATACCGGGGTCCATTTCAGAAATAGGAAGAAAATCTGAAAACATGACAAAAAATGAAATTGCAAAAACCGGAATGGACGCAATTCTCTTCTTAAAATTCTGATGAAATATAATAAATATAGTATGTGCGTGTTCCTCGTGAACAGACCTACACGCTGGTATACAATTATCCATAGTTCAAAAGAAATTAAAGGCTTGATACCGGGGTCCATTTCAGAAATAGGAAGAAAATCTGAAAACATGACAAAAAATGAAATTGCAAAAACCGGAATGGACGCAATTCTCTTCTTAAAATTCTGATGAAATAATAAATATAGTATGTGCGTGTTCCTCGTGAACAGACCTACACGCTGGTATACAATTATCCATAGTTCAAAAGAAATTAAGTCTTGATACCGGGGTCCATTTCAGAAATAGGAAGAAAATCTGAAAACATGACAAAAAATGAAATTGCAAAAACCGGAATGGACGCAATTCTCTTCTTAAAATTCTGATGAAATATAATAAATATAGTATGTGCGTGTTCCTCGTGAACAGACCTACACGCTGGTATACAATTATCCATAGTTCAAAAGAAATTAAGTCTTGATACCGGGGTCCATTTCAGAAATAGGAAGAAAATCTGAAAACATGACAAAAAATGAAATTGCAAAAACCGGAATGGACGCAATTCTCTTCTTAAAATTCTGATGAAATATAATAAATATAGTATGTGCGTGTTCCTCGTGAACAGACCTACACGCTGGTATACAATTATCCATAGTTCAAAAGAAATTAAGTCTTGATACCGGGGTCCATTTCAGAAATAGGAAGAAAATCTGAAAACATGACAAAAAATGAAATTGCAAAAACCGGAATGGACGCAATTCTCTTCTTAAAATTCTGATGAAATATAATAAATATAGTATGTGCGTGTTCCTCGTGAACAGACCTACACGCTGGTATACAATTATCCATAGTTCAAAAGAAATTAAGTCTTGATACCGGGGTCCATTTCAGAAATAGGAAGAAAATCTGAAAACATGACAAAAAATGAAATTGCAAAAACCGGAATGGACGCAATTCTCTTCTTAAAATTCTGATGAAATATAATAAATATAGTATGTGCGTGTTCCTCGTGAACAGACCTACACGCTGGTATACAATTATCCATAGTTCAAAAGAAATTAAGTCTTGATACCGGGTCCATTTCAGAAATAGGAAGAAAATCTGAAAACATGACAAAAAATGAAATTGCAAAAACCGGAATGGACGCAATTCTCTTCTTAAAATTCTGATGAAATATAATAAATATAGTATGTGCGTGTTCCTCGTGAACAGACCTACACGCTGGTATACAATTATCCATAGTTCAAAAGAAATTAAGTCTTGATACCGGGGTCCATTTCAGAAATAGGAAGAAAATCTGAAAACATGACAAAAAATGAAATTGCAAAAACCGGAATGGACGCAATTCTCTTCTTAAAATTCTGATGAAATATAATAAATATAGTATGTGCGTGTTCCTCGTGAACAGACCTACACGCTGGTATACAATTATCCATAGTTCAAAAGAAATTAAGTCTTGATACCGGGGTCCATTTCAGAAATAGGAAGAAAATCTGAAAACATGACAAAAAATGAAATTGCAAAAACCGGAATGGACGCAATTCTCTTCTTAAAATTCTGATGAAATATAATAAATATAGTATGTGCGTGTTCCTCGTGAACAGACCTACACGCTGGTATACAATTATCCATAGTTCAAAAGAAATTAAGTCTTGATACCGGGGTCCATTTCAGAAATAGGAAGAAAATCTGAAAACATGACAAAAAATGAAATTGCAAAAACCGGAATGGACGCAATTCTCTTCTTAAAATTCTGATGAAATATAATATAGTATGTGCGTGTTCCTCGTGAACAGACCTACACGCTGGTATACAATTATCCATAGTTCAAAAGAAATTAAGTCTTGATACCGGGGTCCATTTCAGAAATAGGAAGAAAATCTGAAAACATGACAAAAAATGAAATTGCAAAAACCGGAATGGACGCAATTCTCTTCTTAAAATTCTGATGAAATATAATAAATATAGTATGTGCGTGTTCCTCGTGAACAGACCTACACGCTGGTATACAATTATCCATAGTTCAAAAGAAATTAAGTCTTGATACCGGGGTCCATTTCAGAAATAGGAAGAAAATCTGAAAACATGACAAAAAATGAAATTGCAAAAACCGGAATGGACGCAATTCTCTTCTTAAAATTCTGATGAAATATAATAAATATAGTATGTGCGTGTTCCTCTTGAACAGACCTACACGCTGGTATACAATTATCCATAGTTCAAAAGAAATTAAAGTCTTGATACCGGGGTCCATTTCAGAAATAGGAAGAAAATCTGAAAACATGACAAAAAATGAAATTGCAAAAACCGGAATGGACGCAATTCTCTTCTTAAAATTCTGATGAAATATAATAAATATAGTATGTGCGTGTTCCTCGTGAACAGACCTACACGCTGGTATACAATTATCCATAGTTCAAAAGAAATTAAGTCTTGATACCGGGGTCCATTTCAGAAATAGGAAGAAAATCTGAAAACATGACAAAAAAATGAAATTGCAAAAAACCGGAATGGACGCAATTCTCTTCTTAAAATTCTGATGAAATATAATAAATATAGTATGTGCGTGTTCCTCGTGAACAGACCTACACGCTGGTATACAATTATCCATAGTTCAAAAGAAATTAAGTCTTGATACCGGGGTCCATTTCAGAAATAGGAAGAAAATCTGAAAACATGACAAAAAATGAAATTGCAAAAACCGGAATGGACGCAATTCTCTTCTTAAAATTCTGATGAATTATAATAAATATAGTATGTGCGTGTTCCTCGTGAACAGACCTACACGCTGGTATACAATTATCCATAGTTCAAAAGAAATTAAGTCTTGATACCGGGGTCCATTTCAGAAATAGGAAGAAAATCTGAAAACATGACAAAAAATGAAATTGCAAAAACCGGAATGGACGCAATTCTCTTCTTAAAATTCTGATGAAATATAATAAATATAGTATGTGCGTGTTCCTCGTGAACAGACCTACACGCTGGTATACAATTATCCATAGTTCAAAAGAAATTAAGTCTTGATACCGGGGTCCATTTCAGAAATAGGAAGAAAATCTGAAAACATGACAAAAAATGAAATTGCAAAAACCGGAATGGACGCAATTCTCTTCTTAAAATTCTGATGAAATATAATAAATATAGTATGTGCGTGTTCCTCGTGAACAGACCTACACGCTGGTATACAATTATCCATAGTTCAAAAGAAATTAAAGTCTTGATACCGGGGTCCATTTCAGAAATAGGAAGAAAATCTGAAAACATGACAAAAAATGAAATTGCAAAAACCGGAATGGACGCAATTCTCTTCTTAAAATTCTGATGAAATATAATAAATATAGTATGTGCGTGTTCCTCGTGAACAGACCTACACGCTGGTATACAATTATCCATAGTTCAAAAGAAATTAAGTCTTGATACCGGGGTCCATTTCAGAAATAGGAAGAAAATCTGAAAACATGACAAAAAATGAAATTGCAAAAACCGGAATGGACGCAATTCTCTTCTTAAAATTCTGATGAAATATAATAAATATAGTATGTGCGTGTTCCTCGTGAACAGACCTACACGCTGGTATACAATTATCCATAGTTCAAAAGAAATTAAGTCTTGATACCGGGGTCCATTTCAGAAATAGGAAGAAAATCTGAAAACATGACAAAAAATGAAATTGCAAAAACCGGAATGGACGCAATTCTCTTCTTAAAATTCTGATGAAATATAATAAATATAGTATGTGCGTGTTCCTCGTGAACAGACCTACACGCTGGTATACAATTATCCATAGTTCAAAAGAAATTAAGTCTTGATACCGGGGTCCATTTCAGAAATAGGAAGAAAATCTGAAAACATGACAAAAAATGAAATTGCAAAAACCGGAATGGACGCAATTCTCTTCTTAAAATTCTGATGAAATATAATAAATATAGTATGTGCGTGTTCCTCGTGAACAGACCTACACGCTGGTATACAATTATCCATAGTTCAAAAGAAATTAAGTCTTGATACCGGGGTCCATTTCAGAAATAGGAAGAAAATCTGAAAACATGACAAAAAATGAAATTGCAAAAACCGGAATGGACGCAATTCTCTTCTTAAAATTCTGATGAAATATAATAAATATAGTATGTGCGTGTTCCTCGTGAACAGACCTACACGCTGGTATACAATTATCCATAGTTCAAAAGAAATTAAAGGCTTGATACCGGGGTCCATTTCAGAAATAGGAAGAAAATCTGAAAACATGACAAAAAATGAAATTGCAAAAACCGGAATGGACGCAATTCTCTTCTTAAAATTCTGATGAAATATAATAAATATAGTATGTGCGTGTTCCTCGTGAACAGACCTACACGCTGGTATACAATTATCCATAGTTCAAAAGAAATTAAGTCTTGATACCGGGGTCCATTTCAGAAATAGGAAGAAAATCTGAAAACATGACAAAAAATGAAATTGCAAAAACCGGAATGGACGCAATTCTCTTCTTAAAATTCTGATGAAATATAATAAATATAGTATGTGCGTGTTCCTCGTGAACAGACCTACACGCTGGTATACAATTATCCATAGTTCAAAAGAAATTAAAGGCTTGATACCGGGGTCCATTTCAGAAATAGGAAGAAAATCTGAAAACATGACAAAAAATGAAATTGCAAAAACCGGAATGGACGCAATTCTCTTCTTAAAATTCTGATGAAATATAATAAATATAGTATGTGCGTGTTCCTCGTGAACAGACCTACACGCTGTTATACAATTATCCATAGTTCAAAAGAAATTAAGTCTTGATACCGGGGTCCATTTCAGAAATAGGAAGAAAATCTGAAAACATGACAAAAAATGAAATTGCAAAAACCGGAATGGACGCAATTCTCTTCTTAAAATTCTGATGAAATATAATAAATATAGTATGTGCGTGTTCCTCGTGAACAGACCTACACGCTGGTATACAATTATCCATAGTTCAAAAGAAATTAAGTCTTGATACCGGGGTCCATTTCAGAAATAGGAAGAAAATCTGAAAACATGACAAAAAATGAAATTGCAAAAACCGGAATGGACGCAATTCTCTTCTTAAAATTCTGATGAAATATAATAAATATAGTATGTGCGTGTTCCTCGTGAACAGACCTACACGCTGGTATACAATTATCCATAGTTCAAAAGAAATTAAGTCTTGATACCGGGGTCCCATTTCAGAAATAGGAAGAAAATCTGAAAACATGACAAAAAATGAAATTGCAAAAACCGGAATGGACGCAATTCTCTTCTTAAAATTCTGATGAAATATAATAAATATAGTATGTGCGTGTTCCTCGTGAACAGACCTACACGCTGGTATACAATTATCCATAGTTCAAAAGAAATTAAAGTCTTGATACCGGGGTCCATTTCAGAAATAGGAAGAAAATCTGAAAACATGACAAAAAATGAAATTGCAAAAACCGGAATGGACGCAATTCTCTTCTTAAAATTCTGATGAAATATAATAAATATAGTATGTGCGTGTTCCTCGTGAACAGACCTACACGCTGGTATACAATTATCCATAGTTCAAAAGAAATTAAGTCTTGATACCGGGGTCCATTTCAGAAATAGGAAGAAAATCTGAAAACATGACAAAAAATGAAATTGCAAAAACCGGAATGGACGCAATTCTCTTCTTAAAATTCTGATGAAATATAATAAATATAGTATGTGCGTGTTCCTCGTGAACAGACCTACACGCTGGTATACAATTATCCATAGTTCAAAAGAAATAAAGTCTTGATACCGGGGTCCATTTCAGAAATAGGAAAAAAATTTGAAAACATGACAAAAAATGAAATTGCAAAAACCGGAATGGACGCAATTCTCTTCTTAAAATTCTGATGAAATATAATAAATATAGTATGTGCGTGTTCCTCGTGAACAGACCTACACGCTGGTATACAATTATCCATAGTTCAAAAGAAATTAAGTCTTGATACCGGGGTCCATTTCAGAAATAGGAAGAAAATCTGAAAACATGACAAAAAATGAAATTGCAAAAACCGGAATGGACGCAATTCTCTTCTTAAAATTCTGATGAAATATAATAAATATAGTATGTGCGTGTTCCTCGTGAACAGACCTACACGCTGGTATACAATTATCCATAGTTCAAAAGAAATTAAGTCTTGATACCGGGGTCCATTTCAGAAATAGGAAGAAAATCTGAAAACATGACAAAAAATGAAATTGCAAAAACCGGAATGGACGCAATTCTCTTCTTAAAATTCTGATGAAATATAATAAATATAGTATGTGCGTGTTCCTCGTGAACAGACCTACACGCTGGTATACAATTATCCATAGTTCAAAAGAAATTAAGTCTTGATACCGGGGTCCATTTCAGAAATAGGAAGAAAATCTGAAAACATGACAAAAAATGAAATTGCAAAAACCGGAATGGACGCAATTCTCTTCTTAAAATTCTGATGAAATATAATAAATATAGTATGTGCGTGTTCCTCGTGAACAGACCTACACGCTGGTATACAATTATCCATAGTTCAAAAGAAATTAAGGCTTGATACCGGGGTCCATTTCAGAAATAGGAAGAAAATCTGAAAACATGACAAAAAATGAAATTGCAAAAACCGGAATGGACGCAATTCTCTTCTTAAAATTCTGATGAAATATAATAAATATAGTATGTGCGTGTTCCTCGTGAACAGACCTACACGCTGTTATACAATTATCCATAGTTCAAAAGAAATTAAAGTCTTGATACCGGGGTCCATTTCAGAAATAGGAAGAAAATCTGAAAACATGACAAAAAATGAAATTGCAAAAACCGGAATGGACGCAATTCTCTTCTTAAAATTCTGATGAAATATAATAAATATAGTATGTGCGTGTTCCTCGTGAACAGACCTACACGCTGATATACAATTATCCATAGTTCAAAAGAAATTAAGTCTTGATACCGGGGTCCATTTCAGAAATAGGAAGAAAATCTGAAAACATGACAAAAAATGAAATTGCAAAAACCGGAATGGACGCAATTCTCTTCTTAAAATTCTGATGAAATATAATAAATATAGTATGTGCGTGTTCCTCGTGAACAGACCTACACGCTGGTATACAATTATCCATAGTTCAAAAGAAATTAAGTCTTGATACCGGGGTCCATTTCAGAAATAGGAAGAAAATCTGAAAACATGACAAAAAATGAAATTGCAAAAACCGGAATGGACGCAATTCTCTTCTTAAAATTCTGATGAAATATAATAAATATAGTATGTGCGTGTTCCTCGTGAACAGACCTACACGCTGGTATACAATTATCCATAGTTCAAAAGAAATTAAGTCTTGATACCGGGGTCCATTTCAGAAATAGGAAGAAAATCTGAAAACATGACAAAAAATGAAATTGCAAAAACCGGAATGGACGCAATTCTCTTCTTAAAATTCTGATGAAATATAATAAATATAGTATGTGCGTGTTCCTCGTGAACAGACCTACACGCTGGTATACAATTATCCATAGTTCAAAAGAAATTAAGTCTTGATACCGGGGTCCATTTCAGAAATAGGAAGAAAATCTGAAAACATGACAAAAAATGAAATTGCAAAAACCGGAATGGACGCAATTCTCTTCTTAAAATTCTGATGAAATATAATAAATATAGTATGTGCGTGTTCCTCGTGAACAGACCTACACGCTGGTATACAATTATCCATAGTTCAAAAGAAATTAAGTCTTGATACCGGGGTCCATTTCAGAAATAGGAAGAAAATCTGAAAACATGACAAAAAATGAAATTGCAAAAACCGGAATGGACGCAATTCTCTTCTTAAAATTCTGATGAAATATAATAAATATAGTATGTGCGTGTTCCTCGTGAACAGACCTACACGCTGGTATACAATTATCCATAGTTCAAAAGAAATTAAGTCTTGATACCGGGGTCCATTTCAGAAATAGGAAGAAAATCTGAAAACATGACAAAAAATGAAATTGCAAAAACCGGAATGGACGCAATTCTCTTCTTAAAATTCTGATGAAATATAATAAATATAGTATGTGCGTGTTCCTCGTGAACAGACCTACACGCTGGTATACAATTATCCATAGTTCAAAAGAAATTAAGTCTTGATACCGGGGTCCATTTCAGAAATTAGAAGAAAATCTGAAAACATGACAAAAAATGAAATTGCAAAAACCGGAATGGACGCAATTCTCTTCTTAAAATTCTGATGAAATATAATAAATATAGTATGTGCGTGTTCCTCGTGAACAGACCTACACGCTGGTATACAATTATCCATAGTTCAAAAGAAATTAAGTCTTGATACCGGGGTCCATTTCAGAAATAGGAAGAAAATCTGAAAACATGACAAAAAATGAAATTGCAAAAACCGGAATGGACGCAATTCTCTTCTTAAAATTCTGATGAAATATAATATATATAGTATGTGCGTGTTCCTCGTGAACAGACCTACACGCTGATATACAATTATCCATAGTTCAAAAGAAATTAAGTCTTGATACCGGGGTCCATTTCAGAAATAGGAAGAAAATCTGAAAACATGACAAAAAATGAAATTGCAAAAACCGGAATGGACGCAATTCTCTTCTTAAAATTCTGATGAAATATAATAAATATAGTATGTGCGTGTTCCTCGTGAACAGACCTACACGCTGGTATACAATTATCCATAGTTCAAAAGAAATTAAGTCGATACCGGGGTCCATTTCAGAAATAGGAAGAAAATCTGAAAACATGACAAAAAATGAAATTGCAAAAACCGGAATGGACGCAATTCTCTTCTTAAAATTCTGATGAAATATAATAAATATAGTATGTGCGTGTTCCTCGTGAACAGACCTACACGCTGGTATACAATTATCCATAGTTCAAAAGAAATTAAGTCTTGATACCGGGGTCCATTTCAGAAATAGGAAGAAAATCTGAAAACATGACAAAAAATGAAATTGCAAAAACCGGAATGGACGCAATTCTCTTCTTAAAATTCTGATGAAATATAATAAATATAGTATGTGCGTGTTCCTCGTGAACAGACCTACACGCTGGTATACAATTATCCATAGTTCAAAAGAAATTAAGTCTTGATACCGGGGTCCATTTCAGAAATAGGAAGAAAATCTGAAAACATGACAAAAAATGAAATTGCAAAAACCGGAATGGACGCAATTCTCTTCTTAAAATTCTGATGAAATATAATAAATATAGTATGTGCGTGTTCCTCGTGAACAGACCTACACGCTGGTATACAATTATCCATAGTTCAAAAGAAATTAAGTCTTGATACCGGGGTCCATTTCAGAAATAGGAAGAAAATCTGAAAACATGACAAAAAATGAAATTGCAAAAACCGGAATGGACGCAATTCTCTTCTTAAAATTCTGATGAAATATAATAAATATAGTATGTGCGTGTTCCTCGTGAACAGACCTACACGCTGGTATACAATTATCCATAGTTCAAAAGAAATTAAGTCTTGATACCGGGGTCCATTTCAGAAATAGGAAGAAAATCTGAAAACATGACAAAAAATGAAATTGCAAAAACCGGAATGGACGCAATTCTCTTCTTAAAATTCTGATGAAATATAATAAATATAGTATGTGCGTGTTCCTCGTGAACAGACCTACACGCTGGTATACAATTATCCATAGTTCAAAAGAAATTAAAGTCTTGATACCGGGGTCCATTTCAGAAATAGGAAGAAAATCTGAAAACATGACAAAAAATGAAATTGCAAAAACCGGAATGGACGCAATTCTCTTCTTAAAATTCTGATGAAATATAATAAATATAGTATGTGCGTGTTCCTCGTGAACAGACCTACACGCTGATATACAATTATCCATAGTTCAAAAGAAATTAAGTCTTGATACCGGGGTCCATTTCAGAAATAGGAAGAAAATCTGAAAACATGACAAAAAATGAAATTGCAAAAACCGGAATGGACGCAATTCTCTTCTTAAAATTCTGATGAAATATAATAAATATAGTATGTGCGTGTTCCTCGTGAACAGACCTACACGCTGATATACAATTATCCATAGTTCAAAAGAAATTAAGTCTTGATACCGGGGTCCATTTCAGAAATAGGAAGAAAATCTGAAAACATGACAAAAAATGAAATTGCAAAAACCGGAATGGACGCAATTCTCTTCTTAAAATTCTGATGAAATATAATAAATATAGTATGTGCGTGTTCCTCGTGAACAGACCTACACGCTGGTATACAATTATCCATAGTTCAAAAGAAATTAAAGTCTTGATACCGGGGTCCATTTCAGAAATAGGAAGAAAATCTGAAAACATGACAAAAAATGAAATTGCAAAAACCGGAATGGACGCAATTCTCTTCTTAAAATTCTGATGAAATATAATAAATATAGTATGTGCGTGTTCCTCGTGAACAGACCTACACGCTGGTATACAATTATCCATAGTTCAAAAGAAATTAAGTCTTGATACCGGGGTCCATTTCAGAAATAGGAGAAAATCTGAAAACATGACAAAAAATGAAATTGCAAAAACCGGAATGGACGCAATTCTCTTCTTAAAATTCTGATGAAATATAATAAATATAGTATGTGCGTGTTCCTCGTGAACAGACCTACACGCTGATATACAATTATCCATAGTTCAAAAGAAATTAAGTCTTGATACCGGGGTCCATTTCAGAAATAGGAAGAAAATCTGAAAACATGACAAAAAATGAAATTGCAAAAACCGGAATGGACGCAATTCTCTTCTTAAAATTCTGATGAAATATAATAAATATAGTATGTGCGTGTTCCTCGTGAACAGACCTACACGCTGATATACAATTATCCATAGTTCAAAAGAAATTAAGTCTTGATACCGGGGTCCATTTCAGAAATAGGAAGAAAATCTGAAAACATGACAAAAAATGAAATTGCAAAAACCGGAATGGACGCAATTCTCTTCTTAAAATTCTGATGAAATATAATAAATATAGTATGTGCGTGTTCCTCGTGAACAGACCTACACGCTGATATACAATTATCCATAGTTCAAAAGAAATTAAGTCTTGATACCGGGGTCCATTTCAGAAATAGGAAGAAAATCTGAAAACATGACAAAAAATGAAATTGCAAAAACCGGAATGGACGCAATTCTCTTCTTAAAATTCTGATGAAATATAATAAATATAGTATGTGCGTGTTCCTCGTGAACAGACCTACACGCTGGTATACAATTATCCATAGTTCAAAAGAAATTAAAGTCTTGATACCGGGGTCCATTTCAGAAATAGGAAGAAAATCTGAAAACATGACAAAAAATGAAATTGCAAAAACCGGAATGGACGCAATTCTCTTCTTAAAATTCTGATGAAATATAATAAATATAGTATGTGCGTGTTCCTCGTGAACAGACCTACACGCTGGTATACAATTATCCATAGTTCAAAAGAAATTAAAGTCTTGATACCGGGGTCCATTTCAGAAATAGGAAGAAAATCTGAAAACATGACAAAAAATGAAATTGCAAAAACCGGAATGGACGCAATTCTCTTCTTAAAATTCTGATGAAATATAATAAATATAGTATGTGCGTGTTCCTCGTGAACAGACCTACACGCTGGTATACAATTATCCATAGTTCAAAAGAAATTAAGTCTTGATACCGGGGTCCATTTCAGAAATAGGAAGAAAATCTGAAAACATGACAAAAAATGAAATTGCAAAAACCGGAATGGACGCAATTCTCTTCTTAAAATTCTGATGAAATATAATAAATATAGTATGTGCGTGTTCCTCGTGAACAGACCTACACGCTGGTATACAATTATCCATAGTTCAAAAGAAATTAAGGTCTTGATACCGGGGTCCATTTCAGAAATAGGAAGAAAATCTGAAAACATGACAAAAAATGAAATTGCAAAAACCGGAATGGACGCAATTCTCTTCTTAAAATTCTGATGAAATATAATAAATATAGTATGTGCGTGTTCCTCGTGAACAGACCTACACGCTGGTATACAATTATCCATAGTTCAAAAGAAATTAAGGTCTTGATACCGGGGTCCATTTCAGAAATAGGAAGAAAATCTGAAAACATGACAAAAAATGAAATTGCAAAAACCGGAATGGACGCAATTCTCTTCTTAAAATTCTGATGAAATATAATAAATATAGTATGTGCGTGTTCCTCGTGAACAGACCTACACGCTGGTATACAATTATCCATAGTTCAAAAGAAATTAAGTCTTGATACCGGGGTCCATTTCAGAAATAGGAAGAAAATCTGAAAACATGACAAAAAATGAAATTGCAAAAACCGGAATGGACGCAATTCTCTTCTTAAAATTCTGATGAAATATAATAAATATAGTATGTGCGTGTTCCTCGTGAACAGACCTACACGCTGGTATACAATTATCCATAGTTCAAAAGAAATTAAGGCTTGATACCGGGGTCCATTTCAGAAATAGGAAGAAAATCTGAAAACATGACAAAAAATGAAATTGCAAAAACCGGAATGGACGCAATTCTCTTCTTAAAATTCTGATGAAATATAATAAATATAGTATGTGCGTGTTCCTCGTGAACAGACCTACACGCTGGTATACAATTATCCATAGTTCAAAAGAAATTAAAGGCTTGATACCGGGGTCCATTTCAGAAATAGGAAGAAAATCTGAAAACATGACAAAAAATGAAATTGCAAAAACCGGAATGGACGCAATTCTCTTCTTAAAATTCTGATGAAATATAATAAATATAGTATGTGCGTGTTCCTCGTGAACAGACCTACACGCTGGTATACAATTATCCATAGTTCAAAAGAAATTAAAGGCTTGATACCGGGGTCCATTTCAGAAATAGGAAGAAAATCTGAAAACATGACAAAAAATGAAATTGCAAAAACCGGAATGGACGCAATTCTCTTCTTAAAATTCTGATGAAATATAATAAATATAGTATGTGCGTGTTCCTCGTGAACAGACCTACACGCTGGTATACAATTATCCATAGTTCAAAAGAAATTAAGTCTTGATACCGGGGTCCATTTCAGAAATAGGAAGAAAATCTGAAAACATGACAAAAAATGAAATTGCAAAAACCGGAATGGACGCAATTCTCTTCTTAAAATTCTGATGAAATATAATAAATATAGTATGTGCGTGTTCCTCGTGAACAGACCTACACGCTGGTATACAATTATCCATAGTTCAAAAGAAATTAAGTCTTGATACCGGGGTCCATTTCAGAAATAGGAAGAAAATCTGAAAACATGACAAAAAATGAAATTGCAAAAACCGGAATGGACGCAATTCTCTTCTTAAAATTCTGATGAAATATAATAAATATAGTATGTGCGTGTTCCTCGTGAACAGACCTACACGCTGGTATACAATTATCCATAGTTCAAAAGAAATTAAAGGCTTGATACCGGGGTCCATTTCAGAAATAGGAAGAAAATCTGAAAACATGACAAAAAATGAAATTGCAAAAACCGGAATGGACGCAATTCTCTTCTTAAAATTCTGATGAAATATAATAAATATAGTATGTGCGTGTTCCTCGTGAACAGACCTACACGCTGGTATACAATTATCCATAGTTCAAAAGAAATTAAGTCTTGATACCGGGGTCCATTTCAGAAATAGGAAGAAAATCTGAAAACATGACAAAAAATGAAATTGCAAAAACCGGAATGGACGCAATTCTCTTCTTAAAATTCTGATGAAATATAATAAATATAGTATGTGCGTGTTCCTCGTGAACAGACCTACACGCTGGTATACAATTATCCATAGTTCAAAAGAAATTAAGTCTTGATACCGGGGTCCATTTCAGAAATAGGAAGAAAATCTGAAAACATGACAAAAAATGAAATTGCAAAAACCGGAATGGACGCAATTCTCTTCTTAAAATTCTGATGAAATATAATAAATATAGTATGTGCGTGTTCCTCGTGAACAGACCTACACGCTGGTATACAATTATCCATAGTTCAAAAGAAATTAAAGTCTTGATACCGGGGTCCATTTCAGAAATAGGAAGAAAATCTGAAAACATGACAAAAAATGAAATTGCAAAAACCGGAATGGACGCAATTCTCTTCTTAAAATTCTGATGAAATATAATAAATATAGTATGTGCGTGTTCCTCGTGAACAGACCTACACGCTGGTATACAATTATCCATAGTTCAAAAGAAATTAAGTCTTGATACCGGGGTCCATTTCAGAAATAGGAAGAAAATCTGAAAACATGACAAAAAATAAAATTGCAAAAACCGGAATGGACGCAATTCTCTTCTTAAAATTCTGATGAAATATAATAAATATAGTATGTGCGTGTTCCTCGTGAACAGACCTACACGCTGGTATACAATTATCCATAGTTCAAAAGAAATTAAAGGCTTGATACCGGGGTCCATTTCAGAAATAGGAAGAAAATCTGAAAACATGACAAAAAATGAAATTGCAAAAACCGGAATGGACGCAATTCTCTTCTTAAAATTCTGATGAAATATAATAAATATAGTATGTGCGTGTTCCTCGTGAACAGACCTACACGCTGATATACAATTATCCATAGTTCAAAAGAAATTAAGTCTTGATACCGGGGTCCATTTCAGAAATAGGAAGAAAATCTGAAAACATGACAAAAAATGAAATTGCAAAAACCGGAATGGACGCAATTCTCTTCTTAAAATTCTGATGAAATATAATAAATATAGTATGTGCGTGTTCCTCGTGAACAGACCTACACGCTGGTATACAATTATCCATAGTTCAAAAGAAATTAAGTCTTGATACCGGGTCCATTTCAGAAATAGGAAGAAAATCTGAAAACATGACAAAAAATGAAATTGCAAAAACCGGAATGGACGCAATTCTCTTCTTAAAATTCTGATGAAATATAATAAATATAGTATGTGCGTGTTCCTCGTGAACAGACCTACACGCTGGTATACAATTATCCATAGTTCAAAAGAAATTAAGTCTTGAGACCGGGGTCCATTTCAGAAATAGGAAGAAAATCTGAAAACATGACAAAAAATGAAATTGCAAAAACCGGAATGGACGCAATTCTCTTCTTAAAATTCTGATGAAATATAATAAATATAGTATGTGCGTGTTCCTCGTGAACAGACCTACACGCTGGTATACAATTATCCATAGTTCAAAAGAAATTAAGTCTTGATACCGGGGTCCATTTCAGAAATAGGAAGAAAATCTGAAAACATGACAAAAAATGAAATTGCAAAAACCGGAATGGACGCAATTCTCTTCTTAAAATTCTGATGAAATATAATAAATATAGTATGTGCGTGTTCCTCGTGAACAGACCTACACGCTGGTATACAATTATCCATAGTTCAAAAGAAATTAAGTCTTGATACCGGGGTCCATTTCAGAAATAGGAAGAAAATCTGAAAACATGACAAAAAATGAAATTGCAAAAACCGGAATGGACGCAATTCTCTTCTTAAAATTCTGATGAAATATAATAAATATAGTATGTGCGTGTTCCTCGTGAACAGACCTACACGCTGGTATACAATTATCCATAGTTCAAAAGAAATTAAGTCTTGATACCGGGGTCCATTTCAGAAATAGGAAGAAAATCTGAAAACATGACAAAAAATGAAATTGCAAAAACCGGAATGGACGCAATTCTCTTCTTAAAATTCTGATGAAATATAATAAATATAGTATGTGCGTGTTCCTCGTGAACAGACCTACACGCTGGTATACAATTATCCATAGTTCAAAAGAAATTAAGTCTTGATACCGGGGTCCATTTCAGAAATAGGAAGAAAATCTGAAAACATGACAAAAAATGAAATTGCAAAAACCGGAATGGACGCAATTCTCTTCTTAAAATTCTGATGAAATATAATAAATATAGTATGTGCGTGTTCCTCGTGAACAGACCTACACGCTGGTATACAATTATCCATAGTTCAAAAGAAATTAAGTCTTGATACCGGTGTCCATTTCAGAAATATGAAGAAAATCTGAAAACATGACAAAAAATGAAATTGCAAAAACCGGAATGGACGCAATTCTCTTCTTAAAATTCTGATGAAATATAATAAATATAGTATGTGCGTGTTCCTCGTGAACAGACCTACACGCTGGTATACAATTATCCATAGTTCAAAAGAAATTAAAGTCTTGATACCGGGGTCCATTTCAGAAATAGGAAGAAAATCTGAAAACATGACAAAAAATGAAATTGCAAAAACCGGAATGGACGCAATTCTCTTCTTAAAATTCTGATGAAATATAATAAATATAGTATGTGCGTGTTCCTCGTGAACAGACCTACACGCTGGTATACAATTATCCATAGTTCAAAAGAAATTAAGTCTTGATACCGGGGTCCATTTCAGAAATAGGAAGAAAATCTGAAAACATGACAAAAAATGAAATTGCAAAAACCGGAATGGACGCAATTCTCTTCTTAAAATTCTGATGAAATATAATAAATATAGTATGTGCGTGTTCCTCGTGAACAGACCTACACGCTGGTATACAATTATCCATAGTTCAAAAGAAATTAAGTCTTGATACCGGGGTCCATTTCAGAAATAGGAAGAAAATCTGAAAACATGACAAAAAATGAAATTGCAAAAACCGGAATGGACGCAATTCTCTTCTTAAAATTCTGATGAAATATAATAAATATAGTATGTGCGTGTTCCTCGTGAACAGACCTACACGCTGGTATACAATTATCCATAGTTCAAAAGAAATTAAAGTCTTGATACCGGGTCCATTTCAGAAATAGGAAGAAAATCTGAAAACATGACAAAAAATGAAATTGCAAAAACCGGAATGGACGCAATTCTCTTCTTAAAATTCTGATGAAATATAATAAATATAGTATGTGCGTGTTCCTCGTGAACAGACCTACACGCTGGTATACAATTATCCATAGTTCAAAAGAAATTAAAGTCTTGATACCGGGGTCCATTTCAGAAATAGGAAGAAAATCTGAAAACATGACAAAAAATGAAATTGCAAAAAACCGGAATGGACGCAATTCTCTTCTTAAAATTCTGATGAAATATAATAAATATAGTATGTGCGTGTTCCTCGTGAACAGACCTACACGCTGGTATACAATTATCCATAGTTCAAAAGAAATTAAGTCTTGATACCGGGGTCCATTTCAGAAATAGGAAGAAAATCTGAAAACATGACAAAAAATGAAATTGCAAAAACCGGAATGGACGCAATTCTCTTCTTAAAATTCTGATGAAATATAATAAATATAGTATGTGCGTGTTCCTCGTGAACAGACCTACACGCTGGTATACAATTATCCATAGTTCAAAAGAAATTAAGTCTTGATACCGGGGTCCATTTCAGAAATAGGAAGAAAATCTGAAAACATGACAAAAAATGAAATTGCAAAAACCGGAATGGACGCAATTCTCTTCTTAAAATTCTGATGAAATATAATAAATATAGTATGTGCGTGTTCCTCGTGAACAGACCTACACGCTGGTATACAATTATCCATAGTTCAAAAGAAATTAAGTCTTGATACCGGGGTCCATTTCAGAAATAGGAAGAAAATCTGAAAACATGACAAAAAATGAAATTGCAAAAACCGGAATGGACGCAATTCTCTTCTTAAAATTCTGATGAAATATAATAAATATAGTATGTGCGTGTTCCTCGTGAACAGACCTACACGCTGGTATACAATTATCCATAGTTCAAAAGAAATTAAAGGTCTTGATACCGGGGTCCATTTCAGAAATAGGAAGAAAATCTGAAAACATGACAAAAAATGAAATTGCAAAAACCGGAATGGACGCAATTCTCTTCTTAAAATTCTGATGAAATATAATAAATATAGTATGTGCGTGTTCCTCGTGAACAGACCTACACGCTGGTATACAATTATCCATAGTTCAAAAGAAATTAAGTCTTGATACCGGGTCCATTTCAGAAATAGGAAGAAAATCTGAAAACATGACAAAAAATGAAATTGCAAAAACCGGAATGGACGCAATTCTCTTCTTAAAATTCTGATGAAATATAATAAATATAGTATGTGCGTGTTCCTCGTGAACAGACCTACACGCTGTTATACAATTATCCATAGTTCAAAAGAAATTAAGTCTTGATACCGGGGTCCATTTCAGAAATAGGAAGAAAATCTGAAAACATGACAAAAAATGAAATTGCAAAAACCGGAATGGACGCAATTCTCTTCTTAAAATTCTGATGAAATATAATAAATATAGTATGTGCGTGTTCCTCGTGAACAGACCTACACGCTGGTATACAATTATCCATAGTTCAAAAGAAATTAAGTCTTGATACCGGGGTCCATTTCAGAAATAGGAAGAAAATCTGAAAACATGACAAAAAATGAAATTGCAAAAACCGGAATGGACGCAATTCTCTTCTTAAAATTCTGATGAAATATAATAAATATAGTATGTGCGTGTTCCTCGTGAACAGACCTACACGCTGGTATACAATTATCCATAGTTCAAAAGAAATTAAAGTCTTGATACCGGGGTCCATTTCAGAAATAGGAAGAAAATCTGAAAACATGACAAAAAATGAAATTGCAAAAACCGGAATGGACGCAATTCTCTTCTTAAAATTCTGATGAAATATAATAAATATAGTATGTGCGTGTTCCTCGTGAACAGACCTACACGCTGGTATACAATTATCCATAGTTCAAAAGAAATTAAGTCTTGATACCGGGGTCCATTTCAGAAATAGGAAGAAAATCTGAAAACATGACAAAAAATGAAATTGCAAAAACCGGAATGGACGCAATTCTCTTCTTAAAATTCTGATGAAATATAATAAATATAGTATGTGCGTGTTCCTCGTGAACAGACCTACACGCTGGTATACAATTATCCATAGTTCAAAAGAAATTAAGTCTTGATACCGGGGTCCATTTCAGAAATAGGAAGAAAATCTGAAAACATGACAAAAAATGAAATTGCAAAAACCGGAATGGACGCAATTCTCTTCTTAAAATTCTGATGAAATATAATAAATATAGTATGTGCGTGTTCCTCGTGAACAGACCTACACGCTGGTATACAATTATCCATAGTTCAAAAGAAATTAAGTCTTGATACCGGGGTCCATTTCAGAAATAGGAAGAAAATCTGAAAACATGACAAAAAATGAAATTGCAAAAACCGGAATGGACGCAATTCTCTTCTTAAAATTCTGATGAAATATAATAAATATAGTATGTGCGTGTTCCTCGTGAACAGACCTACACGCTGGTATACAATTATCCATAGTTCAAAAGAAATTAAGTCTTGATACCGGGGTCCATTTCAGAAATAGGAAGAAAATCTGAAAACATGACAAAAAATGAAATTGCAAAAACCGGAATGGACGCAATTCTCTTCTTAAAATTCTGATGAAATATAATAAATATAGTATGTGCGTGTTCCTCGTGAACAGACCTACACGCTGGTATACAATTATCCATAGTTCAAAAGAAATTAAGTCTTGATACCGGGGTCCATTTCAGAAATAGGAAGAAAATCTGAAAACATGACAAAAAATGAAATTGCAAAAACCGGAATGGACGCAATTCTCTTCTTAAAATTCTGATGAAATATAATAAATATAGTATGTGCGTGTTCCTCGTGAACAGACCTACACGCTGGTATACAATTATCCATAGTTCAAAAGAAATTAAGGTCTTGATACCGGGGTCCATTTCAGAAATAGGAAGAAAATCTGAAAACATGACAAAAAATGAAATTGCAAAAACCGGAATGGACGCAATTCTCTTCTTAAAATTCTGATGAAATATAATAAATATAGTATGTGCGTGTTCCTCGTGAACAGACCTACACGCTGGTATACAATTATCCATAGTTCAAAAGAAATTAAGTCTTGATACCGGGGTCCATTTCAGAAATAGGAAGAAAATCTGAAAACATGACAAAAAATGAAATTGCAAAAACCGGAATGGACGCAATTCTCTTCTTAAAATTCTGATGAAATATAATAAATATAGTATGTGCGTGTTCCTCGTGAACAGACCTACACGCTGGTATACAATTATCCATAGTTCAAAAGAAATTAAGTCTTGTAACCGGGGTCCATTTCAGAAATAGGAAGAAAATCTGAAAACATGACAAAAAATGAAATTGCAAAAACCGGAATGGACGCAATTCTCTTCTTAAAATTCTGATGAAATATAATAAATATAGTATGTGCGTGTTCCTCGTGAACAGACCTACACGCTGGTATACAATTATCCATAGTTCAAAAGAAATTAAAGTCTTGATACCGGGGTCCATTTCAGAAATAGGAAGAAAATCTGAAAACATGACAAAAAATGAAATTGCAAAAACCGGAATGGACGCAATTCTCTTCTTAAAATTCTGATGAAATATAATAAATATAGTATGTGCGTGTTCCTCGTGAACAGACCTACACGCTGGTATACAATTATCCATAGTTCAAAAGAAATTAAGTCTTGATACCGGGGTCCATTTCAGAAATAGGAAGAAAATCTGAAAACATGACAAAAAATGAAATTGCAAAAACCGGAATGGACGCAATTCTCTTCTTAAAATTCTGATGAAATATAATAAATATAGTATGTGCGTGTTCCTCGTGAACAGACCTACACGCTGGTATACAATTATCCATAGTTCAAAAGAAATTAAGTCTTGATACCGGGGTCCATTTCAGAAATAGGAAGAAAATCTGAAAACATGACAAAAAATGAAATTGCAAAAACCGGAATGGACGCAATTCTCTTCTTAAAATTCTGATGAAATATAATAAATATAGTATGTGCGTGTTCCTCGTGAACAGACCTACACGCTGATATACAATTATCCATAGTTCAAAAGAAATTAAAGGCTTGATACCGGGGTCCATTTCAGAAATAGGAAGAAAATCTGAAAACATGACAAAAAATGAAATTGCAAAAACCGGAATGGACGCAATTCTCTTCTTAAAATTCTGATGAAATATAATAAATATAGTATGTGCGTGTTCCTCGTGAACAGACCTACACGCTGGTATACAATTATCAATAGTTCAAAAGAAATTAAAGTCTTGATACCGGGGTCCATTTCAGAAATAGGAAGAAAATCTGAAAACATGACAAAAAATGAAATTGCAAAAACCGGAATGGACGCAATTCTCTTCTTAAAATTCTGATGAAATATAATAAATATAGTATGTGCGTGTTCCTCGTGAACAGACCTACACGCTGGTATACAATTATCCATAGTTCAAAAGAAATTAAGTCTTGATACCGGGGTCCATTTGAGAAATAGGAAGAAAATCTGAAAACATGACAAAAAATGAAATTGCAAAAACCGGAATGGACGGAATTCTCTTCTTAAAATTCTGATGAATTATAATAAATATAGTATGTGCGTGTTCCTCGTGAACAGACCTACACACTGATATATAATTATCCATAGTTCAAAAGAAATAAAGTCTTGATACCGGGGTCCATTTCAGAAATAGGAAGAAAATCTGAAAACATGACAAAAAATGAAATTGCAAAAACCGGAATGGACGCAATTCTCTTCTTAAAATTCTGATGAAATATAATAAATATAGTATGTGCGTGTTCCTCGTGAACAGACCTACACGCTGGTATACAATTATCCATAGTTCAAAAGAAATTAAGTCTTGATACCGGGGTCCATTTCAGAAATAGGAAGAAAATCTGAAAACATGACAAAAAATGAAATTGCAAAAACCGAAATGGACGCAATTCTCTTCTTAAAATTCTGATGAAATATAATAAATATAGTATGTGCGTGTTCCTCGTGAACAGACCTACACGCTGGTATACAATTATCCATAGTTCAAAAGAAATTAAGTCTTGATACCGGGGTCCATTTCAGAAATAGGAAGAAAATCTGAAAACATGACAAAAAATAAAATTGCAAAAACCGGAATGGACGCAATTCTCTTCTTAAAATTCTGATGAAATATAATAAATATAGTATGTGCGTGTTCCTCGTGAACAGACCTACACGCTGGTATACAATTATCCATAGTTCAAAAGAAATTAAGTCTTGATACCGGGGTCCATTTCAGAAATAGGAAGAAAATCTGAAAACATGACAAAAAATGAAATTGCAAAAACCGAAATGGACGCAATTCTCTTCTTAAAATTCTGATGAAATATAATAAATATAGTATGTGCGTGTTCCTCGTGAACAGACCTACACGCTGGTATACAATTATCAATAGTTCAAAAGAATTAAAGGCTTGATACCGGGGTCCATTTCAGAAATAGGAAGAAAATCTGAAAACATGACAAAAAATGAAATTGCAAAAACCGGAATGGACGCAATTCTCTTCTTAAAATTCTGATGAAATATAATAAATATAGTATGTGCGTGTTCCTCGTGAACAGACCTACACGCTGGTATACAATTATCCATAGTTCAAAAGAAATTAAGTCTTGATACCGGGTCCATTTCAGAAATAGGAAGAAAATCTGAAAACATGACAAAAAATGAAATTGCAAAAACCGGAATGGACGCAATTCTCTTCTTAAAATTCTGATGAAATATAATAAATATAGTATGTGCGTGTTCCTCGTGAACAGACCTACACGCTGGTATACAATTATCCATAGTTCAAAAGAAATTAAGTCTTGATACCGGGGTCCATTTCAGAAATAGGAAGAAAATCTGAAAACATGACAAAAAATGAAATTGCAAAAACCGGAATGGACGCAATTCTCTTCTTAAAATTCTGATGAAATATAATAAATATAGTATGTGCGTGTTCCTCGTGAACAGACCTACACGCTGGTATACAATTATCCATAGTTCAAAAGAAATTAAGTCTTGATACCGGGGTCCATTTCAGAAATAGAAGAAAATCTGAAAACATGACAAAAAATGAAATTGCAAAAACCGGAATGGACGCAATTCTCTTCTTAAAATTCTGATGAAATATAATAAATATAGTATGTGCGTGTTCCTCGTGAACAGACCTACACGCTGGTATACAATTATCCATAGTTCAAAAGAAATAAAGTCTTGATACCGGGGTCCATTTCAGAAATAGGAAGAAAATCTGAAAACATGACAAAAAATGAAATTGCAAAAACCGGAATGGACGCAATTCTCTTCTTAAAATTCTGATGAAATATAATAAATATAGTATGTGCGTGTTCCTCGTGAACAGACCTACACGCTGGTATACAATTATCCATAGTTCAAAAGAAATTAAGTCTTGATACCGGGGTCCATTTCAGAAATAGGAAGAAAATCTGAAAACATAACAAAAAATGAAATTGCAAAAACCGGAATGGACGCAATTCTCTTCTTAAAATTCTGATGAAATATAATAAATATAGTATGTGCGTGTTCCTCGTGAACAGACCTACACGCTGGTATACAATTATCCATAGTTCAAAAGAAATTAAGTCTTGATACCGGGGTCCATCAGAAATATGGAGAAAATCTGAAAACATGACAAAAAATGAAATTGCAAAAACCGGAATGGACGCAATTCTCTTCTTAAAATTCTGATGAAATATAATAAATATAG
The DNA here is from genome assembly GCA_032207245.1 of Pardosa pseudoannulata. Taxonomy (NCBI): domain Eukaryota; kingdom Metazoa; phylum Arthropoda; class Arachnida; order Araneae; family Lycosidae; genus Pardosa; species Pardosa pseudoannulata. The sequence continues at coordinate 72,415 of JAGEOH010000023.1, read as the reverse complement.
TATGTGCGTGTTCCTCGTGAACAGACCTACACGCTGGTATACAATTATCCATAGTTCAAAAGAAATTAAGTCTTGATACCGGGGTCCATTTCAGAAATAGGAAGAAAATCTGAAAACATGACAAAAAATGAAATTGCAAAAACCGGAATGGACGCAATTCTCTTCTTAAAATTCTGATGAAATATAATAAATATAGTATGTGCGTGTTCCTCGTGAACAGACCTACACGCTGTTATACAATTATCCATAGTTCAAAAGAAATTAAATCTTGATACCGGGTCCATTTCAGAAATAGGAAGAAAATCTGAAAACATGACAAAAAATGAAATTGCAAAAACCGGAATGGACGCAATTCTCTTCTTAAAATTCTGATGAAATATAATAAATATAGTATGTGCGTGTTCCTCGTGAACAGACCTACACGCTGGTATACAATTATCCATAGTTCAAAAGAAATTAAGTCTTGATACCGGGGTCCATTTCAGAAATAGGAAGAAAATCTGAAAACATGACAAAAAATGAAATTGCAAAAACCGGAATGGACGCAATTCTCTTCTTAAAATTCTGATGAAATATAATAAATATAGTATGTGCGTGTTCCTCGTGAACAGACCTACACGCTGGTATACAATTATCCATAGTTCAAAAGAAATTAAGTCTTGATACCGGGGTCCATTTCAGAAATAGGAAGAAAATCTGAAAACATGACAAAAAATGAAATTGCAAAAACCGGAATGGACGCAATTCTCTTCTTAAAATTCTGATGAAATATAATAAATATAGTATGTGCGTGTTCCTCGTGAACAGACCTACACGCTGGTATACAATTATCCATAGTTCAAAAGAAATTAAGTCTTGATACCGGGGTCCATTTCAGAAATAGGAAGAAAATCTGAAAACATGACAAAAAATGAAATTGCAAAAACCGGAATGGACGCAATTCTCTTCTTAAAATTCTGATGAAATATAATAAATATAGTATGTGCGTGTTCCTCGTGAACAGACCTACACGCTGGTATACAATTATCCATAGTTCAAAAGAAATTAAGTCTTGATACCGGGGTCCATTTCAGAAATAGGAAGAAAATCTGAAAACATGACAAAAAATGAAATTGCAAAAACCGGAATGGACGCAATTCTCTTCTTAAAATTCTGATGAAATATAATAAATATAGTATGTGCGTGTTCCTCGTGAACAGACCTACACGCTGGTATACAATTATCCATAGTTCAAAAGAATTAAAGGTTTGATACCGGGGTCCATTTCAGAAATAGGAAGAAAATCTGAAAACATGACAAAAAATGAAATTGCAAAAACCGGAATGGACGCAATTCTCTTCTTAAAATTCTGATGAAATATAATAAATATAGTATGTGCGTGTTCCTCGTGAACAGACCTACACGCTGGTATACAATTATCCATAGTTCAAAAGAAATTAAGTCTTGATACCGGGGTCCATTTCAGAAATAGGAAGAAAATCTGAAAACATGACAAAAAATGAAATTGCAAAAACCGGAATGGACGCAATTCTCTTCTTAAAATTCTGATGAAATATAATAAATATAGTATGTGCGTGTTCCTCGTGAACAGACCTACACGCTGGTATACAATTATCCATAGTTCAAAAGAAATTAAGTCTTGATACCGGGTCCATTTCAGAAATAGGAAGAAAATCTGAAAACATGACAAAAAATGAAATTGCAAAAACCGGAATGGACGCAATTCTCTTCTTAAAATTCTGATGAAATATAATAAATATAGTATGTGCGTGTTCCTCGTGAACAGACCTACACGCTGGTATACAATTATCCATAGTTCAAAAGAAATTAAGTCTTGATACCGGGGTCCATTTCAGAAATAGGAAGAAAATCTGAAAACATGACAAAAAATGAAATTGCAAAAACCGGAATGGACGCAATTCTCTTCTTAAAATTCTGATGAAATATAATAAATATAGTATGCGTGTTCCTCGTGAACAGACCTACACGCTGGTATACAATTATCCATAGTTCAAAAGAAATTAAGTCTTGATACCGGGGTCCATTTCAGAAATAGGAAGAAAATCTGAAAACATGACAAAAAATGAAATTGCAAAAACCGGAATGGACGCAATTCTCTTCTTAAAATTCTGATGAAATATAATAAATATAGTATGTGCGTGTTCCTCGTGAACAGACCTACACGCTGGTATACAATTATCAATAGTTCAAAAGAAATTAAAGGCTTGATACCGGGGTCCATTTCAGAAATAGGAAGAAAATCTGAAAACATGACAAAAAATGAAATTGCAAAAACCGGAATGGACGCAATTCTCTTCTTAAAATTCTGATGAAATATAATAAATATAGTATGTGCGTGTTCCTCGTGAACAGACCTACACGCTGGTATACAATTATCAATAGTTCAAAAGAATTAAAGGCTTGATACCGGGGTCCGTTTCAGAAATAGGAAGAAAATCTGAAAACATGACAAAAAATGAAATTGCAAAAACCGGAATGGACGCAATTCTCTTCTTAAAATTCTGATGAAATATAATAAATATAGTATGTGCGTGTTCCTCGTGAACAGACCTACACGCTGGTATACAATTATCCATAGTTCAAAAGAAATTAAGTCTTGATACCGGGTCCATTTCAGAAATAGGAAGAAAATCTGAAAACATGACAAAAAATGAAATTGCAAAAACCGGAATGGACGCAATTCTCTTCTTAAAATTCTGATGAAATATAATAAATATAGTATGTGCGTGTTCCTCGTGAACAGATCTACACGCTGGTATACAATTATCAATAGTTCAAAAGAAATTAAGTCTTGATACCGGGGTCCATTTCAGAAATAGGAAGAAAATCTGAAAACATGACAAAAAATGAAATTGCAAAAACCGGAATGGACGCAATTCTCTTCTTAAAATTCTGATGAAATATAATAAATATAGTATGTGCGTGTTCCTCGTGAACAGACCTACACGCTGGTATACAATTATCCATAGTTCAAAAAAATTAAAGGCTTGATACCGGGGTCCATTTCAGAAATAGGAAGAAAATCTGAAAACATGACAAAAAATGAAATTGCAAAAACCGGAATGGACGCAATTCTCTTCTTAAAATTCTGATGAAATATAATAAATATAGTATGTGCGTGTTCCACGTGAACAGACCTACACGCTGGTATACAATTATCCATAGTTCAAAAGAAATTAAGTCTTGATACCGGGGTCCATTTCAGAAATAGGAAGAAAATCTGAAAACATGACAAAAAATAAAATTGCAAAAACCGGAATGGACGCAATTCTCTTCTTAAAATTCTGATGAAATATAATAAATATAGTATGTGCGTGTTTCTCGTGAACAGACCTACACGCTGGTATACAATTATCCATAGTTCAAAAGAAATTAAGTCTTGATACCGGGGTCCATTTCAGAAATAGGAAGAAAATCTGAAAACATGACAAAAAATGAAATTGCAAAAACCGGAATGGACGCAATTCTCTTCTTAAAATTCTGATGAAATATAAAAAATATAGTATGTGCGTGTTCCTCGTGAACAGACCTACACGCTGGTATACAATTATCTATAGTTCAAAAGAAATTAAGTCTTGATACCGGGGTCCATTTCAGAAATAGGAAGAAAATCTGAAAACATGACAAAAAATGAAATTGCAAAAACCGGAATGGACGCAATTCTCTTCTTAAAATTCTGATGAAATATAATAAATATAGTATGTGCGTGTTCCTCGTGAACAGACCTACACGCTGGTATACAATTATCCATAGTTCAAAAGAAATAAAGTCTTGATACCGGGGTCCGTTTGAGAAATATGAAGAAAATCTGAAAATATGACAAAAAATGAAATTGCAAAAACCGGAAAGGACGCAATTCTCTTCTTAAAATTCTGATGAAATATAATAAATATAGTATGTGCGTGTTCCTCGTGAACAGACCTACACGCTGGTATACAATTATCCATAGTTCAAAAGAAATTAAAGGCTTGATACCGGGGTCCATTTCAGAAATAGGAAGAAAATCTGAAAACATGACAAAAAATGAAATTGCAAAAACCGGAATGGACGCAATTCTCTTCTTAAAATTCTGATGAAATATAATAAATATAGTATGTGCGTGTTCCTCGTGAACAGACCTACACGCTGGTATACAATTATCCATAGTTCAAAAGAAATTAAGTCTTGATACCGGGGTCCATTTCAGAAATATGAAGAAAATCTGAAAACATGACAAAAAATGAAATTGCAAAAACCGGAATGGACGCAATTCTCTTCTTAAATTTCTGATGAAATATAATAAATATAGTATGTGCGTGTTCCTCGTGAACAGACCTACACGCTGGTATACAATTATCCATAGTTCAAAAGAAATTAAGTCTTGATACCGGGGTCCATTTCAGAAATAGGAAGAAAATCTGAAAACATGACAAAAAATGAAATTGCAAAAACCGGAATGGACGCAATTCTCTTCTTAAATTCTGATGAAATATAATAAATATAGTATGTGCGTGTTCCTCGTGAACAGACCTACACGCTGGTATACAATTATCCATAGTTCAAAAGAAATTAAGTCTTGATACCGGGGTCCATTTCAGAAATAGGAAGAAATCTGAAAAACATGACAAAAAATGAAATTGCAAAAACCGGAATGGACGCAATTCTCTTCTTAAAATTCTGATGAAATATAATAAATATAGTATGTGCGTGTTCCTCGTGAACAGACCTACACGCTGGTATACAATTATCCATAGTTCAAAAGAAATTAAGTCTTGATACCGGGGTCCATTTCAGAAATAGGAAGAAAATCTGAAAACATGACAAAAAATGAAATTGCAAAAACCGGAATGGACGCAATTCTCTTCTTAAAATTCTGATGAAATATAATAAATATAGTATGTGCGTGTTCCTCGTGAACAGACCTACACGCTGGTATACAATTATCCATAGTTCAAAAGAAATTAAGTCTTGATACCGGGGTCCATTTCAGAAATAGGAAGAAAAATCTGAAAACATGACAAAAAATGAAATTGCAAAAACCGGAATGGACGCAATTCTCTTCTTAAAATTCTGATGAAATATAATAAATATAGTATGTGCGTGTTCCTCGTGAACAGACCTACACGCTGGTATACAATTATCCATAGTTCAAAAGAAATTAAGTCTTGATACCGGGGTCCATTTCAGAAATAGGAAGAAAAATCTGAAAACATGACAAAAAATGAAATTGCAAAAAACCGGAATGGACGCAATTCTCTTCTTAAAATTCTGATGAAATATAATAAATATAGTATGTGCGTGTTCCTCGTGAACAGACCTACACGCTGGTATACAATTATCCATAGTTCAAAAGAAATTAAGTCTTGATACCGGGGTCCATTTCAGAAATAGGAAGAAAATCTGAAAACATGACAAAAAATGAAATTGCAAAAACCGGAATGGACGCAATTCTCTTCTTAAAATTCTGATGAAATATAATAAATATAGTATGTGCGTGTTCCTCGTGAACAGACCTACACGCTGGTATACAATTATCCATAGTTCAAAAGAAATTAAGTCTTGATACCGGGGTCCATTTCAGAAATAGGAAGAAAATCTGAAAACATGACAAAAAATGAAATTGCAAAAACTGGAATGGACGCAATTCTCTTCTTAAAATTCTGATGAAATATAATAAATATAGTATGTGCGTGTTCCTCGTGAACAGACCTACACGCTGGTATACAATTATCCATAGTTCAAAAGAAATTAAGTCTTGATACCCGGGTCCATTTCAGAAATAGGAAGAAAATCTGAAAAAATGACAAAAAAATGAAATTGCAAAAACCGGAATGGACGCAATTCTCTTCTTAAAATTCTGATGAAATATAATAAATATAGTATGTGCGTGTTCCTCGTGAACAGACCTACACGCTGGTATACAATTATCCATAGTTCAAAAGAAATTAAGTCTTGATACCGGGGTCCATTTCAGAAATAGGAAGAAAATCTGAAAACATGACAAAAAAATGAAATTGCAAAAACCGGAATGGACGCAATTCTCTTCTTAAAATTCTGATGAAATATAATAAATATAGTATGTGCGTGTTCCTCGTGAACAGACCTACACGCTGGTATACAATTATCCATAGTTCAAAAGAAATTAAGTCTTGATACCGGGGTCCATTTCAGAAATAGGAAGAAAATCTGAAAACATGACAAAAAATGAAATTGCAAAAACCGGAATGGACGCAATTCTCTTCTTAAAATTCTGATGAAATATAATAAATATAGTATGTGCGTGTTCCTCGTGAACAGACCTACACGCTGGTATACAATTATCCATAGTTCAAAAGAAATTAAGTCTTGATACCGGGGTCCATTTCAGAAATAGGAAGAAAATCTGAAAACATGACAAAAAATGAAATTGCAAAAACCGGAATGGACGCAATTCTCTTCTTAAAATTCTGATGAAATATAATAAATATAGTATGTGCGTGTTCCTCGTGAACAGACCTACACGCTGGTATACAATTATCCATAGTTCAAAAGAAATTAAGTCTTGATACCGGGGTCCATTTCAGAAATAGGAAGAAAATCTGAAAACATGACAAAAAATGAAATTGCAAAAACCGGAATGGACGCAATTCTCTTCTTAAAATTCTGATGAAATATAATAAATATAGTATGTGCGTGTTCCTCGTGAACAGACCTACACGCTGGTATACAATTATCCATAGTTCAAAAGAAATTAAGTCTTGATACCGGGGTCCATTTCAGAAATAGGAAGAAAATCTGAAAACATGACAAAAAATGAAATTGCAAAAACCGGAATGGACGCAATTCTCTTCTTAAAATTCTGATGAAATATAATAAATATAGTATGTGCGTGTTCCTCGTGAACAGACCTACACGCTGGTATACAATTATCCATAGTTCAAAAGAAATTAAAGGCTTGATACCGGGGTCCATTTCAGAAATAGGAAGAAAATCTGAAAACATGACAAAAAATGAAATTGCAAAAACCGGAATGGACGCAATTCTCTTCTTAAAATTCTGATGAAATATAATAAATATAGTATGTGCGTGTTCCTCGTGAACAGACCTACACGCTGGTATACAATTATCCATAGTTCAAAAGAAATTAAGTCTTGATACCGGGGTCCATTTCAGAAATAGGAAGAAAATCTGAAAACATGACAAAAAATGAAATTGCAAAAACCGGAATGGACGCAATTCTCTTCTTAAAATTCTGATGAAATATAATAAATATAGTATGTGCGTGTTCCTCGTGAACAGACCTACACGCTGGTATACAATTATCCATAGTTCAAAAGAAATTAAGTCTTGATACCGGGGTCCATTTCAGAAATAGGAAGAAAATCTGAAAACATGACAAAAAATGAAATTGCAAAAACCGGAATGGACGCAATTCTCTTCTTAAAATTCTGATGAAATATAATAAATATAGTATGTGCGTGTTCCTCGTGAACAGACCTACACGCTGGTATACAATTATCCATAGTTCAAAAGAAATTAAAGGTCTTGATACCGGGGTCCATTTCAGAAATAGGAAGAAAATCTGAAAACATGACAAAAAATGAAATTGCAAAAACCGGAATGGACGCAATTCTCTTCTTAAAATTCTGATGAAATATAATAAATATAGTATGTGCGTGTTCCTCGTGAACAGACCTACACGCTGGTATACAATTATCCATAGTTCAAAAGAAATTAAGTCTTGATACCGGGGTCCATTTCAGAAATAGGAAGAAAATCTGAAAACATGACAAAAAATGAAATTGCAAAAACCGGAATGGACGCAATTCTCTTCTTAAAATTCTGATGAAATATAATAAATATAGTATGTGCGTGTTCCTCGTGAACAGACCTACACGCTGGTATACAATTATCCATAGTTCAAAAGAAATTAAGTCTTGATACCGGGGTCCATTTCAGAAATAGGAAGAAAATCTGAAAACATGACAAAAAATGAAATTGCAAAAACCGGAATGGACGCAATTCTCTTCTTAAAATTCTGATGAAATATAATAAATATAGTATGTGCGTGTTCTTCGTGAACAGACCTACACGCTGATATACAATTATCCATAGTTCAAAAGAAATTAAGTCTTGATACCGGGGTCCATTTCAGAAATAGGAAGAAAATCTGAAAACATGACAAAAAATGAAATTGCAAAAACCGGAATGGACGCAATTCTCTTCTTAAAATTCTGATGAAATATAATAAATATAGTATGTGCGTGTTCCTCGTGAACAGACCTACACGCTGGTATACAATTATCCATAGTTCAAAAGAAATTAAGGCTTGATACCGGGGTCCATTTCAGAAATAGGAAGAAAATCTGAAAACATGACAAAAAATGAAATTGCAAAAACCGGAATGGACGCAATTCTCTTCTTAAAATTCTGATGAAATATAATAAATATAGTATGTGCGTGTTCCTCGTGAACAGACCTACACGCTGGTATACAATTATCCATAGTTCAAAAGAAATTAAAGGCTTGATACCGGGGTCCATTTCAGAAATAGGAAGAAAATCTGAAAACATGACAAAAAATGAAATTGCAAAAACCGGAATGGACGCAATTCTCTTCTTAAAATTCTGATGAAATATAATAAATATAGTATGTGCGTGTTCCTCGTGAACAGACCTACACGCTGGTATACAATTATCCATAGTTCAAAAGAAATTAAGTCTTGATACCGGGGTCCATTTCAGAAATAGGAAGAAAATCTGAAAACATGACAAAAAATGAAATTGCAAAAACCGGAATGGACGCAATTCTCTTCTTAAAATTCTGATGAAATATAATAAATATAGTATGTGCGTGTTCCTCGTGAACAGACCTACACGCTGGTATACAATTATCCATAGTTCAAAAGAAATTAAGTCTTGATACCGGGGTCCATTTCAGAAATAGGAAGAAAATCTGAAAACATGACAAAAAATGAAATTGCAAAAACCGGAATGGACGCAATTCTCTTCTTAAAATTCTGATGAAATATAATAAATATAGTATGTGCGTGTTCCTCGTGAACAGACCTACACGCTGGTATACAATTATCCATAGTTCAAAAGAAATTAAGGTCTTGATACCGGGGTCCATTTCAGAAATAGGAAGAAAATCTGAAAACATGACAAAAAATGAAATTGCAAAAACCGGAATGGACGCAATTCTCTTCTTAAAATTCTGATGAAATATAATAAATATAGTATGTGCGTGTTCCTCGTGAACAGACCTACACGCTGGTATACAATTATCCATAGTTCAAAAAGAAATTAAAGTCTTGATACCGGGGTCCATTTCAGAAATAGGAAGAAAATCTGAAAACATGACAAAAAATGAAATTGCAAAAACCGGAATGGACGCAATTCTCTTCTTAAAATTCTGATGAAATATAATAAATATAGTATGTGCGTGTTCCTCGTGAACAGACCTACACGCTGGTATACAATTATCCATAGTTCAAAAGAAATTAAGTCTTGATACCGGGGTCCATTTCAGAAATAGGAAGAAAATCTGAAAACATGACAAAAAATGAAATTGCAAAAACCGGAATGGACGCAATTCTCTTCTTAAAATTCTGATGAAATATAATAAATATAGTATGTGCGTGTTCCTCGTGAACAGACCTACACGCTGGTATACAATTATCCATAGTTCAAAAGAAATTAAGTCTTGATACCGGGGTCCATTTCAGAAATAGGAAGAAAATCTGAAAACATGACAAAAAATGAAATTGCAAAAACCGGAATGGACGCAATTCTCTTCTTAAAATTCTGATGAAATATAATAAATATAGTATGTGCGTGTTCCTCGTGAACAGACCTACACGCTGGTATACAATTATCCATAGTTCAAAAGAAATTAAGTCTTGATACCGGGGTCCATTTCAGAAATATAAAGAAAATCTGAAAACATGACAAAAAATGAAATTGCAAAAACCGGAATGGACGCAATTCTCTTCTTAAAATTCTGATGAAATATAATAAATATAGTATGTGCGTGTTCCTCGTGAACAGACCTACACGCTGGTATACAATTATCCATAGTTCAAAAGAAAATTAAGGTCTTGATACCGGGGTCCATTTCAGAAATAGGAAGAACGTCTGAAAACATGACAAATGAAATTGCAAAAACCGGAATGGACGCAATTCTCTTCTTAAAATTCTGATGAAATATAATAAATATAGTATGTGCGTGTTCCTCGTGAACAGACCTACACGCTGGTATACAATTATCCATAGTTCAAAAGAAATTAAGTCTTGATACCGGGGTCCATTTCAGAAATAGGAAGAAAATCTGAAAACATGACAAAAAATGAAATTGCAAAAACCGGAATGGACGCAATTCTCTTCTTAAAATTCTGATGAAATATAATAAATATAGTATGTGCGTGTTCCTCGTGAACAGACCTACACGCTGGTATACAATTATCCATAGTTCAAAAGAAATTAAGTCTTGATACCGGGTCCATTTCAGAAATAGGAAGAAAATCTGAAAACATGACAAAAAATGAAATTGCAAAAAACCGGAATGGACGCAATTCTCTTCTTAAAATTCTGATGAAATATAATAAATATAGTATGTGCGTGTTCCTCGTGAACAGACCTACACGCTGGTATACAATTATCCATAGTTCAAAAGAAATTAAGTCTTGATACCGGGGTCCATTTCAGAAATAGGAAGAAAATCTGAAAACATGACAAAAAATGAAATTGCAAAAACCGGAATGGACGCAATTCTCTTCTTAAAATTCTGATGAAATATAATAAATATAGTATGTGCGTGTTCCTCGTGAACAGACCTACACGCTGGTATACAATTATCCATAGTTCAAAAGAAATTAAGTCTTGATACCGGGGTCCATTTCAGAAATAGGAAGAAAATCTGAAAACATGACAAAAAAATAAAATTGCAAAAACCGGAATGGACGCAATTCTCTTCTTAAAATTCTGATGAAATATAATAAATATAGTATGTGCGTGTTCCTCGTGAACAGACCTACACGCTGGTATACAATTATCCATAGTTCAAAAGAAATTAAAGTCTTGATACCGGGGTCCATTTCAGAAATAGGAAGAAAATCTGAAAACATGACAAAAAATGAAATTGCAAAAACCGGAATGGACGCAATTCTCTTCTTAAAATTCTGGTGAAATATAATAAATATAGTATGTGCGTGTTCCTCGTGAACAGACCTACACGCTGGTATACAATTATCCATAGTTCAAAAGAAATTAAGTCTTGATACCGGGGTCCATTTCAGAAATAGGAAGAAAATCTGAAAACATGACAAAAAATGAAATTGCAAAAACCGGAATGGACGCAATTCTCTTCTTAAAATTCTGATGAAATATAATAAATATAGTATGTGCGTGTTCCTCGTGAACAGACCTACACGCTGGTATACAATTATCCATAGTTCAAAAGAAATTAAAGGCTTGATACCGGGGTCCATTTCAGAAATAGGAAGAAAATCTGAAAACATGACAAAAAATGAAATTGCAAAAACCGGAATGGACGCAATTCTCTTCTTAAAATTCTGATGAAATATAATAAATATAGTATGTGCGTGTTCCTCGTGAACAGACCTACACGCTGGTATACAATTATCCATAGTTCAAAAGAAATTAAAGGCTTGATACCGTTGTCCATTTCAGAAATAGGAAGAAAATCTGAAAACATGACAAAAAATGAAATTGCAAAAACCGGAATGGACGCAATTCTCTTCTTAAAATTCTGATGAAATATAATAAATATAGTATGTGCGTGTTCCTCGTGAACAGACCTACACGCTGGTATACAATTATCCATAGTTCAAAAGAATTAAAGGCTTGATACCGGGGTCCATTTCAGAAATAGGAAGAAAATCTGAAAACATGACAAAAAATGAAATTGCAAAAACCGGAATGGACGCAATTCTCTTCTTAAAATTCTGATGAAATATAATAAATATAGTATGTGCGTGTTCCTCGTGAACAGACCTACACGCTGGTATACAATTATCCATAGTTCAAAAGAAATTAAAGTCTTGATACCGGGGTCCATTTCAGAAATAGGAAGAAAATCTGAAAACATGACAAAAAATGAAATTGCAAAAACCGGAATGGACGCAATTCTCTTCTTAAAATTCTGATGAAATATAATAAATATAGTATGTGCGTGTTCCTCGTGAACAGACCTACACGCTGGTATACAATTATCCATAGTTCAAAAGAAATTAAGTCTTGATACCGGGGTCCATTTCAGAAATAGGAAGAAAATCTGAAAACATGACAAAAAATGAAATTGCAAAAACCGGAATGGACGCAATTCTCTTCTTAAAATTCTGATGAAATATAATAAATATAGTATGTGCGTTTTCCTCGTGAACAGACCTACACGCTGGTATACAATTATCCATAGTTCAAAAGAAATTAAGTCTTGATACCGGGGTCCATTTCAGAAATAGGAAGAAAATCTGAAAACATGACAAAAAATGAAATTGCAAAAACCGGAATGGACGCAATTCTCTTCTTAAAATTCTGATGAAATATAATAAATATAGTATGTGCGTGTTCCTCGTGAACAGACCTACACGCTGGTATACAATTATCCATAGTTCAAAAGAAATTAAAGGCTTGATACCGGGGTCCATTTCAGAAATAGGAAGAAAATCTGAAAACATGACAAAAAATGAAATTGCAAAAACCGGAATGGACGCAATTCTCTTCTTAAAATTCTGATGAAATATAATAAATATAGTATGTGCGTGTTCCTCGTGAACAGACCTACACGCTGGTATACAATTATCCATAGTTCAAAAGAAATTAAGTCTTGATACCGGGGTCCATTTCAGAAATAGGAAGAAAATCTGAAAACATGACAAAAAATGAAATTGCAAAAACCGGAATGGACGCAATTCTCTTCTTAAAATTCTGATGAAATATAATAAATATAGTATGTGCGTGTTCCTCGTGAACAGACCTACACGCTGGTATACAATTATCCATAGTTCAAAAGAAATTAAAGGCTTGATACCGGGGTCCATTTCAGAAATAGGAAGAAAATCTGAAAACATGACAAAAAATGAAATTGCAAAAACCGGAATGGACGCAATTCTCTTCTTAAAATTCTGATGAAATATAATAAATATAGTATGTGCGTGTTCCTCGTGAACAGACCTACACGCTGGTATACAATTATCCATAGTTCAAAAGAAATTAAAGGCTTGATACCGGGGTCCATTTCAGAAATAGGAAGAAAATCTGAAAACATGACAAAAAATGAAATTGCAAAAACCGGAATGGACGCAATTCTCTTCTTAAAATTCTGATGAAATATAATAAATATAGTATGTGCGTGTTCCTCGTGAACAGACCTACACGCTGGTATACAATTATCCATAGTTCAAAAGAAATTAAGTCTTGATACCGGGGTCCATTTCAGAAATAGGAAGAAAATCTGAAAACATGACAAAAAATGAAATTGCAAAAACCGGAATGGACGCAATTCTCTTCTTAAAATTCTGATGAAATATAATAAATATAGTATGTGCGTGTTCCTCGTGAACAGACCTACACGCTGGTATACAATTATCCATAGTTCAAAAGAAATTAAGTCTTGATACCGGGGTCCATTTCAGAAATAGGAAGAAAATCTGAAAACATGACAAAAAATGAAATTGCAAAAACCGGAATGGACGCAATTCTCTTCTTAAAATTCTGATGAAATATAATAAATATAGTATGTGCGTGTTCCTCGTGAACAGACCTACACGCTGGTATACAATTATCCATAGTTCAAAAGAAATTAAGTCTTGATACCGGGGTCCATTTCAGAAATAGGAAGAAAAATCTGAAAACATGACAAAAAATGAAATTGCAAAAACCGGAATGGACGCAATTCTCTTCTTAAAATTCTGATGAAATATAATAAATATAGTATGTGCGTGTTCCTCGTGAACAGACCTACACGCTGGTATACAATTATCCATAGTTCAAAAGAAATTAAGTCTTGATACCGGGGTCCATTTCAGAAATAGGAAGAAAAATCTGAAAACATGACAAAAAATGAAATTGCAAAAAACCGGAATGGACGCAATTCTCTTCTTAAAATTCTGATGAAATATAATAAATATAGTATGTGCGTGTTCCTCGTGAACAGACCTACACGCTGGTATACAATTATCCATAGTTCAAAAGAAATTAAGTCTTGATACCGGGGTCCATTTCAGAAATAGGAAGAAAATCTGAAAACATGACAAAAAATGAAATTGCAAAAACCGGAATGGACGCAATTCTCTTCTTAAAATTCTGATGAAATATAATAAATATAGTATGTGCGTGTTCCTCGTGAACAGACCTACACGCTGGTATACAATTATCCATAGTTCAAAAGAAATTAAGTCTTGATACCGGGGTCCATTTCAGAAATAGGAAGAAAATCTGAAAACATGACAAAAAATGAAATTGCAAAAACCGGAATGGACGCAATTCTCTTCTTAAAATTCTGATGAAATATAATAAATATAGTATGTGCGTGTTCCTCGTGAACAGACCTACACGCTGGTATACAATTATCCATAGTTCAAAAGAAATTAAGTCTTGATACCGGGGTCCATTTCAGAAATAGGAAGAAAATCTGAAAACATGACAAAAAATGAAATTGCAAAAACCGGAATGGACGCAATTCTCTTCTTAAAATTCTGATGAAATATAATAAATATAGTATGTGCGTGTTCCTCGTGAACAGACCTACACGCTGGTATACAATTATCCATAGTTCAAAAGAAATTAAGTCTTGATACCGGGGTCCATTTCAGAAATAGGAAGAAAATCTGAAAACATGACAAAAAATGAAATTGCAAAAACCGGAATGGACGCAATTCTCTTCTTAAAATTCTGATGAAATATAATAAATATAGTATGTGCGTGTTCCTCGTGAACAGACCTACACGCTGGTATACAATTATCCATAGTTCAAAAGAAATTAAGGTCTTGATACCGGGGTCCATTTCAGAAATAGGAAGAAAATCTGAAAACATGACAAAAAATGAAATTGCAAAAACCGGAATGGACGCAATTCTCTTCTTAAAATTCTGATGAAATATAATAAATATAGTATGTGCGTGTTCCTCGTGAACAGACCTACACGCTGGTATACAATTATCCATAGTTCAAAAGAAATTAAGTCTTGATACCGGGGTCCATTTCAGAAATAGGAAGAAAATCTGAAAACATGACAAAAAATGAAATTGCAAAAAACCGGAATGGACGCAATTCTCTTCTTAAAATTCTGATGAAATATAATAAATATAGTATGTGCGTGTTCCTCGTGAACAGACCTACACGCTGGTATACAATTATCCATAGTTCAAAAGAAATTAAGTCTTGATACCGGGGTCCATTTCAGAAATAGGAAGAAAATCTGAAAACATGACAAAAAATGAAATTGCAAAAACCGGAATGGACGCAATTCTCTTCTTAAAATTCTGATGAAATATAATAAATATAGTATGTGCGTGTTCCTCGTGAACAGACCTACACGCTGGTATACAATTATCCATAGTTCAAAAGAAATTAAGTCTTGATACCGGGTCCATTTCAGAAATAGGAAGAAAATCTGAAAACATGACAAAAAATGAAATTGCAAAAACCGGAATGGACGCAATTCTCTTCTTAAAATTCTGATGAAATATAATAAATATAGTATGTGCGTGTTCCTCGTGAACAGACCTACACGCTGGTATACAATTATCCATAGTTCAAAAGAAATTAAGTCTTGATACCGGGGTCCATTTCAGAAATAGGAAGAAAATCTGAAAACATGACAAAAAATGAAATTGCAAAAACCGGAATGGACGCAATTCTCTTCTTAAAATTCTGATGAAATATAATAAATATAGTATGTGCGTGTTCCTCGTGAACAGACCTACACGCTGGTATACAATTATCCATAGTTCAAAAGAAATTAAGTCTTGATACCGGGGTCCATTTCAGAAATAGGAAGAAAATCTGAAAACATGACAAAAAATGAAATTGCAAAAACCGGAATGGACGCAATTCTCTTCTTAAAATTCTGATGAAATATAATAAATATAGTATGTGCGTGTTCCTCGTGAACAGACCTACACGCTGGTATACAATTATCCATAGTTCAAAAGAAATTAAGTCTTGATACCGGGGTCCATTTCAGAAATAGGAAGAAAATCTGAAAACATGACAAAAAATGAAATTGCAAAAACCGGAATGGACGCAATTCTCTTCTTAAAATTCTGATGAAATATAATAAATATAGTATGTGCGTGTTCCTCGTGAACAGACCTACACGCTGGTATACAATTATCCATAGTTCAAAAGAAATTAAAGTCTTGATACCGGGGTCCATTTCAGAAATAGGAAGAAAATCTGAAAACATGACAAAAAAATGAAATTGCAAAAACCGGAATGGACGCAATTCTCTTCTTAAAATTTAAAATTCTGATGAATATAATAAATATAGTTTTAATGTGCGTGTTCCTCGTGAACAGACCTACACGCTGGTATACAATTATCCATAGTTCAAAAGAAATTAAGTCTTGATACCGGGGTCCATTTCAGAAATAGGAAGAAAATCTGAAAACATGACAAAAAATGAAATTGCAAAAACCGGAATGGACGCAATTCTCTTCTTAAAATTCTGATGAAATATAATAAATATAGTATGTGCGTGTTCCTCGTGAACAGACCTACACGCTGGTATACAATTATCCATAGTTCAAAAGAAATTAAGTCTTGATACCGGGGTCCATTTCAGAAATAGGAAGAAAATCTGAAAACATGACAAAAAATGAAATTGCAAAAACCGGAATGGACGCAATTCTCTTCTTAAAATTCTGATGAAATATAATAAATATAGTATGTGCGTGTTCCTCGTGAACAGACCTACACGCTGGTATACAATTATCCATAGTTCAAAAGAAATTAAGTCTTGATACCGGGGTCCATTTCAGAAATAGGAAGAAAATCTGAAAACATGACAAAAAATGAAATTGCAAAAAACCGGAATGGACGCAATTCTCTTCTTAAAATTCTGATGAAATATAATAAATATAGTATGTGCGTGTTCCTCGTGAACAGACCTACACGCTGGTATACAATTATCCATAGTTCAAAAGAAATTAAGTCTTGATACCGGGGTCCATTTCAGAAATAGGAAGAAAATCTGAAAACATGACAAAAAATGAAATTGCAAAAACCGGAATGGACGCAATTCTCTTCTTAAAATTCTGATGAAATATAATAAATATAGTATGTGCGTGTTCCTCGTGAACAGACCTACACGCTGGTATACAATTATCCATAGTTCAAAAGAAATTAAGTCTTGATACCGGGGTCCATTTCAGAAATAGGAAGAAAATCTGAAAACATGACAAAAAATGAAATTGCAAAAACCGGAATGGACGCAATTCTCTTCTTAAAATTCTGATGAAATATAATAAATATAGTATGTGCGTGTTCCTCGTGAACAGACCTACACGCTGGTATACAATTATCCATAGTTCAAAAGAAATTAAGTCTTGATACCGGGGTCCATTTCAGAAATAGGAAGAAAATCTGAAAACATGACAAAAAATGAAATTGCAAAAACCGGAATGGACGCAATTCTCTTCTTAAAATTCTGATGAAATATAATAAATATAGTATGTGCGTGTTCCTCGTGAACAAGACCTACACGCTGGTATACAATTATCCATAGTTCAAAAGAAATTAAGTCTTGATACCGGGGTCCATTTCAGAAATAGGAAGAAAATCTGAAAACATGACAAAAAATGAAATTGCAAAAACCGGAATGGACGCAATTCTCTTCTTAAAATTCTGATGAAATATAATAAATATAGTATGTGCGTGTTCCTCGTGAACAGACCTACACGCTGGTATACAATTATCCATAGTTCAAAAGAAATTAAGTCTTGATACCGGGGTCCATTTCAGAAATAGGAAGAAAATCTGAAAACATGACAAAAAATGAAATTGCAAAAACCGGAATGGACGCAATTCTCTTCTTAAAATTCTGATGAAATATAATAAATATAGTATGTGCGTGTTCCTCGTGAACAGACCTACACGCTGGTATACAATTATCCATAGTTCAAAAGAAATTAAGTCTTGATACCGGGGTCCATTTCAGAAATAGGAAGAAAATCTGAAAACATGACAAAAAATGAAATTGCAAAAACCGGAATGGACGCAATTCTCTTCTTAAAATTCTGATGAAATATAATAAATATAGTATGTGCGTGTTCCTCGTGAACAGACCTACACGCTGGTATACAATTATCCATAGTTCAAAAGAAATTAAAGGCTTGATACCGGGGTCCATTTCAGAAATAGGAAGAAAATCTGAAAACATGACAAAAAATGAAATTGCAAAAACCGGAATGGACGCAATTCTCTTCTTAAAATTCTGATGAAATATAATAAATATAGTATGTGCGTGTTCCTCGTGAACAGACCTACACGCTGGTATACAATTATCCATAGTTCAAAAGAAATTAAAGGCTTGATACCGGGGTCCATTTCAGAAATAGGAAGAAAATCTGAAAACATGACAAAAAATGAAATTGCAAAAACCGGAATGGACGCAATTCTCTTCTTAAAATTCTGATGAAATATAATAAATATAGTATGTGCGTGTTCCTCGTGAACAGACCTACACGCTGGTATACAATTATCCATAGTTCAAAAGAAATTAAGGTTTTGATACCGGGGTCCATTTCAGAAATAGGAAGAAAATCTGAAAACATGACAAAAAATGAAATTGCAAAAACCGGAATGGACGCAATTCTCTTCTTAAAATTCTGATGAAATATAATAAATATAGTATGTGCGTGTTCCTCGTGAACAGACCTACACGCTGGTATACAATTATCCATAGTTCAAAAGAAATTAAGTCTTGATACCGGGGTCCATTTCAGAAATAGGAAGAAAATCTGAAAACATGACAAAAAATGAAATTGCAAAAACCGGAATGGACGCAATTCTCTTCTTAAAATTCTGATGAAATATAATAAATATAGTATGTGCGTGTTCCTCGTGAACAGACCTACACGCTGGTATACAATTATCCATAGTTCAAAAGAAATTAAGTCTTGATACCGGGGTCCATTTCAGAAATAGGAAGAAAATCTGAAAACATGACAAAAAATGAAATTGCAAAAACCGGAATGGACGCAATTCTCTTCTTAAAATTCTGATGAAATATAATAAATATAGTATGTGCGTGTTCCTCGTGAACAGACCTACACGCTGGTATACAATTATCCATAGTTCAAAAGAAATTAAAGGCTTGATACCGGGGTCCATTTCAGAAATAGGAAGAAAATCTGAAAACATGACAAAAAATGAAATTGCAAAAACCGGAATGGACGCAATTCTCTTCTTAAAATTCTGATGAAATATAATAAATATAGTATGTGCGTGTTCCTCGTGAACAGACCTACACGCTGGTATACAATTATCCATAGTTCAAAAGAAATTAAAGTCTTGATACCGGGGTCCATTTCAGAAATAGGAAGAAAATCTGAAAACATGACAAAAAATGAAATTGCAAAAACCGGAATGGACGCAATTCTCTTCTTAAAATTCTGATGAAATATAATAAATATAGTATGTGCGTGTTCCTCGTGAACAGACCTACACGCTGGTATACAATTATCCATAGTTCAAAAGAAATTAAGTCTTGATACCGGGGTCCATTTCAGAAATAGGAAGAAAATCTGAAAACATGACAAAAAATGAAATTGCAAAAACCGGAATGGACGCAATTCTCTTCTTAAAATTCTGATGAAATATAATAAATATAGTATGTGCGTGTTCCTCGTGAACAGACCTACACGCTGGTATACAATTATCCATAGTTCAAAAGAAATTAAGTCTTGATACCGGGGTCCATTTCAGAAATAGGAAAAAAATCTGAAAACATGACAAAAAATGAAATTGCAAAAAACCGGAATGGACGCAATTCTCTTCTTAAAATTCTGATGAAATATAATAAATATAGTATGTGCGTGTTCCTCGTGAACAGACCTACACGCTGGTATACAATTATCCATAGTTCAAAAGAAATTAAGTCTTGATACCGGGGTCCATTTCAGAAATAGGAAGAAAATCTGAAAACATGACAAAAAATGAAATTGCAAAAAACCGGAATGGACGCAATTCTCTTCTTAAAATTCTGATGAAATATAATAAATATAGTATGTGCGTGTTCCTCGTGAACAGACCTACACGCTGGTATACAATTATCCATAGTTCAAAAGAAATTAAGTCTTGATACCGGGGTCCATTTCAGAAATAGGAAGAAAATCTGAAAACATGACAAAAAATGAAATTGCAAAAAACCGGAATGGACGCAATTCTCTTCTTAAAATTCTGATGAAATATAATAAATATAGTATGTGCGTGTTCCTCGTGAACAGACCTACACGCTGGTATACAATTATCCATAGTTCAAAAGAAATTAAGTCTTGATACCGGGGTCCATTTCAGAAATAGGAAGAAAATCTGAAAACATGACAAAAAATGAAATTGCAAAAACCGGAATGGACGCAATTCTCTTCTTAAAATTCTGATGAAATATAATAAATATAGTATGTGCGTGTTCCTCGTGAACAGACCTACACGCTGGTATACAATTATCCATAGTTCAAAAGAAATTAAGTCTTGATACCGGGGTCCATTTCAGAAATAGGAAGAAAATCTGAAAACATGACAAAAAATGAAATTGCAAAAACCGGAATGGACGCAATTCTCTTCTTAAAATTCTGATGAAATATAATAAATATAGTATGTGCGTGTTCCTCGTGAACAGACCTACACGCTGGTATACAATTATCCATAGTTCAAAAGAAATTAAGGTCTTGATACCGGGGTCCATTTCAGAAATAGGAAGAAAATCTGAAAACATGACAAAAAATGAAATTGCAAAAACCGGAATGGACGCAATTCTCTTCTTAAAATTCTGATGAAATATAATAAAATAGTATGTGCGTGTTCCTCGTGAACAGACCTACACGCTGGTATACAATTATCCATAGTTCAAAAGAAATTAAAGGCTTGATACCGGGGTCCATTTCAGAAATAGGAAGAAAATCTGAAAACATGACAAAAAATGAAATTGCAAAAACCGGAATGGACGCAATTCTCTTCTTAAAATTCTGATGAAATATAATAAATATAGTATGTGCGTGTTCCTCGTGAACAGACCTACACGCTGGTATACAATTATCCATAGTTCAAAAGAAATTAAGTCTTGATACCGGGGTCCATTTCAGAAATAGGAAGAAAATCTGAAAACATGACAAAAAATGAAATTGCAAAAACCGGAATGGACGCAATTCTCTTCTTAAAATTCTGATGAAATATAATAAATATAGTATGTGCGTGTTCCTCGTGAACAGACCTACACGCTGGTATACAATTATCCATAGTTCAAAAGAAATTAAGTCTTGATACCGGGGTCCATTTCAGAAATAGGAAGAAAAATCTGAAAACATGACAAAAAATGAAATTGCAAAAACCGGAATGGACGCAATTCTCTTCTTAAAATTCTGATGAAATATAATAAATATAGTATGTGCGTGTTCCTCGTGAACAGACCTACACGCTGGTATACAATTATCCATAGTTCAAAAGAAATTAAGTCTTGATACCGGGGTCCATTTCAGAAATAGGAAGAAAATCTGAAAACATGACAAAAAATGAAATTGCAAAAACCGGAATGGACGCAATTCTCTTCTTAAAATTCTGATGAAATATAATAAATATAGTATGTGCGTGTTCCTCGTGAACAGACCTACACGCTGGTATACAATTATCCATAGTTCAAAAGAAATTAAGTCTTGATACCGGGGTCCATTTCAGAAATAGGAAGAAAATCTGAAAACATGACAAAAAATGAAATTGCAAAAACCGGAATGGACGCAATTCTCTTCTTAAAATTCTGATGAAATATAATAAATATAGTATGTGCGTGTTCCTCGTGAACAGACCTACACGCTGGTATACAATTATCCATAGTTCAAAAGAAATTAAGTCTTGATACCGGGGTCCATTTCAGAAATAGGAAGAAAATCTGAAAACATGACAAAAAATGAAATTGCAAAAACCGGAATGGACGCAATTCTCTTCTTAAAATTCTGATGAAATATAATAAATATAGTATGTGCGTGTTCCTCGTGAACAGACCTACACGCTGGTATACAATTATCCATAGTTCAAAAGAAATTAAGTCTTGATACCGGGGTCCATTTCAGAAATAGGAAGAAAATCTGAAAACATGACAAAAAATGAAATTGCAAAAACCGGAATGGACGCAATTCTCTTCTTAAAATTCTGATGAAATATAATAAATATAGTATGTGCGTGTTCCTCGTGAACAGACCTACACGCTGGTATACAATTATCCATAGTTCAAAAGAAATTAAGTCTTGATACCGGGGTCCATTTCAGAAATAGGAAGAAAATCTGAAAACATGACAAAAAATGAAATTGCAAAAACCGGAATGGACGCAATTCTTCTTAAAATTCTGATGAAATATAATAAATATAGTATGTGCGTGTTCCTCGTGAACAGACCTACACGCTGGTATACAATTATCCATAGTTCAAAAGAAATTAAGTCTTGATACCGGGGTCCATTTCAGAAATAGGAAGAAAATCTGAAAACATGACAAAAAATGAAATTGCAAAAACCGGAATGGACGCAATTCTCTTCTTAAAATTCTGATGAAATATAATAAATATAGTATGTGCGTGTTCCTCGTGAACAGACCTACACGCTGGTATACAATTATCCATAGTTCAAAAAGAAATTAAGTCTTGATACCGGGGTCCATTTCAGAAATAGGAAGAAAATCTGAAAACATGACAAAAAATGAAATTGCAAAAACCGGAATGGACGCAATTCTCTTCTTAAAATTCTGATGAAATATAATAAATATAGTATGTGCGTGTTCCTCGTGAACAGACCTACACGCTGGTATACAATTATCCATAGTTCAAAAGAAATTAAGTCTTGATACCGGGGTCCATTTCAGAAATAGGAAGAAAATCTGAAAACATGACAAAAAATGAAATTGCAAAAACCGGAATGGACGCAATTCTCTTCTTAAAATTCTGATGAAATATAATAAATATAGTATGTGCGTGTTCCTCGTGAACAGACCTACACGCTGGTATACAATTATCCATAGTTCAAAAGAAATTAAGTCTTGATACCGGGGTCCATTTCAGAAATAGGAAAAAAATTTGAAAACATGACAAAAAATGAAATTGCAAAAACCGGAATGGACGCAATTCTCTTCTTAAAATTCTGATGAAATATAATAAATATAGTATGTGCGTGTTCCTCGTGAACAGACCTACACGCTGTTATACAATTATCCATAGTTCAAAAGAAATTAAGTCTTGATACCGGGGTCCATTTCAGAAATAGGAAGAAAATCTGAAAACATGACAAAAAATGAAATTGCAAAAACCGGAATGGACGCAATTCTCTTCTTAAAATTCTGATGAAATATAATAAATATAGTATGTGCGTGTTCCTCGTGAACAGACCTACACGCTGGTATACAATTATCCATAGTTCAAAAGAAATTAAGTCTTGATACCGGGGTCCATTTCAGAAATAGGAAGAAAATCTGAAAACATGACAAAAAATGAAATTGCAAAAACCGGAATGGACGCAATTCTCTTCTTAAAATTCTGATGAAATATAATAAATATAGTATGTGCGTGTTCCTCGTGAACAGACCTACACGCTGGTATACAATTATCCATAGTTCAAAAGAAATTAAGTCTTGATACCGGGTCCATTTCAGAAATAGGAAGAAAATCTGAAAACATGACAAAAAATGAAATTGCAAAAACCGGAATGGACGCAATTCTCTTCTTAAAATTCTGATGAAATATAATAAATATAGTATGTGCGTGTTCCTCGTGAACAGACCTACACGCTGGTATACAATTATCCATAGTTCAAAAGAAATTAAGTCTTGATACCGGGGTCCATTTCAGAAATAGGAAGAAAATCTGAAAACATGACAAAAAATGAAATTGCAAAAACCGGAATGGACGCAATTCTCTTCTTAAAATTCTGATGAAATATAATAAATATAGTATGTGCGTGTTCCTCGTGAACAGACCTACACGCTGGTATACAATTATCCATAGTTCAAAAGAAATTAAGTCTTGATACCGGGGTCCATTTCAGAAATAGGAAGAAAATCTGAAAATGAAAACATGACAACAAAATGAAATTGCAAAAACCGGAATGGACGCAATTCTCTTCTTAAAATTCTGATGAAATATAATAAATATAGTATGTGCGTGTTCCTCGTGAACAGACCTACACGCTGGTATACAATTATCCATAGTTCAAAAGAAATTAAGTCTTGATACCGGGGTCCATTTCAGAAATAGGAAGAAAATCTGAAAACATGACAAAAAATGAAATTGCAAAAACCGGAATGGACGCAATTCTCTTCTTAAAATTCTGATGAAATATAATAAATATAGTATGTGCGTGTTCCTCGTGAACAGACCTACACGCTGGTATACAATTATCCATAGTTCAAAAGAAATTAAGTCTTGATACCGGGGTCCATTTCAGAAATAGGAAGAAAATCTGAAAACATGACAAAAAATGAAATTGCAAAAACCGGAATGGACGCAATTCTCTTCTTAAAATTCTGATGAAATATAATAAATATAGTATGTGCGTGTTCCTCGTGAACAGACCTACACGCTGGTATACAATTATCCATAGTTCAAAAGAAATTAAGTCTTGATACCGGGGTCCATTTCAGAAATAGGAAGAAAATCTGAAAACATGACAAAAAATGAAATTGCAAAAACCGGAATGGACGCAATTCTCTTCTTAAAATTCTGATGAAATATAATAAATATAGTATGTGCGTGTTCCTCGTGAACAGACCTACACGCTGGTATACAATTATCCATAGTTCAAAAGAAATTAAAGTCTTGATACCGGGGTCCATTTCAGAAATAGGAAGAAAATCTGAAAACATGACAAAAAATGAAATTGCAAAAACCGGAATGGACGCAATTCTCTTCTTAAAATTCTGATGAAATATAATAAATATAGTATGTGCGTGTTCCTCGTGAACAGACCTACACGCTGGTATACAATTATCCATAGTTCAAAAGAAATTAAGTCTTGATACCGGGGTCCATTTCAGAAATAGGAAGAAAATCTGAAAACATGACAAAAAATGAAATTGCAAAAACCGGAATGGACGCAATTCTCTTCTTAAAATTCTGATGAAATATAATAAATATAGTATGTGCGTGTTCCTCGTGAACAGACCTACACGCTGGTATACAATTATCCATAGTTCAAAAGAAATTAAGTCTTGATACCGGGGTCCATTTCAGAAATAGGAAGAAAATCTGAAAACATGACAAAAAATGAAATTGCAAAAACCGGAATGGACGCAATTCTCTTCTTAAAATTCTGATGAAATATAATAAATATAGTATGTGCGTGTTCCTCGTGAACAGACCTACACGCTGGTATACAATTATCCATAGTTCAAAAGAAATTAAGTCTTGATACCGGGGTCCATTTCAGAAATAGGAAGAAAATCTGAAAACATGACAAAAAATGAAATTGCAAAAACCGGAATGGACGCAATTCTCTTCTTAAAATTCTGATGAAATATAATAAATATAGTATGTGCGTGTTCCTCGTGAACAGACCTACACGCTGGTATACAATTATCCATAGTTCAAAAGAAATTAAAGGCTTGATACCGGGGTCCATTTCAGAAATAGGAAGAAAATCTGAAAACATGACAAAAAATGAAATTGCAAAAACCGGAATGGACGCAATTCTCTTCTTAAAATTCTGATGAAATATAATAAATATAGTATGTGCGTGTTCCTCGTGAACAGACCTACACGCTGGTATACAATTATCCATAGTTCAAAAGAAATTAAAGGTCTTGATACCGGGGTCCATTTCAGAAATAGGAAGAAAATCTGAAAACATGACAAAAAATGAAATTGCAAAAACCGGAATGGACGCAATTCTCTTCTTAAAATTCTGATGAAATATAATAAATATAGTATGTGCGTGTTCCTCGTGAACAGACCTACACGCTGGTATACAATTATCCATAGTTCAAAAGAAATTAAAGTCTTGATACCGGGGTCCATTTCAGAAATAGGAAGAAAATCTGAAAACATGACAAAAAATGAAATTGCAAAAACCGGAATGGACGCAATTCTCTTCTTAAAATTCTGATGAAATATAATAAATATAGTATGTGCGTGTTCCTCGTGAACAGACCTACACGCTGGTATACAATTATCCATAGTTCAAAAGAAATTAAGTCTTGATACCGGGGTCCATTTCAGAAATAGGAAGAAAATCTGAAAACATGACAAAAAATGAAATTGCAAAAACCGGAATGGACGCAATTCTCTTCTTAAAATTCTGATGAAATATAATAAATATAGTATGTGCGTGTTCCTCGTGAACAGACCTACACGCTGATATACAATTATCCATAGTTCAAAAGAAATTAAGTCTTGATACCGGGGTCCATTTCAGAAATAGGAAGAAAATCTGAAAACATGACAAAAAATGAAATTGCAAAAACCGGAATGGACGCAATTCTCTTCTTAAAATTCTGATGAAATATAATAAATATAGTATGTGCGTGTTCCTCGTGAACAGACCTACACGCTGGTATACAATTATCCATAGTTCAAAAGAAATTAAGTCTTGATACCGGGGTCCATTTCAGAAATAGGAAGAAAATCTGAAAACATGACAAAAAATGAAATTGCAAAAACCGGAATGGACGCAATTCTCTTCTTAAAATTCTGATGAAATATAATAAATATAGTATGTGCGTGTTCCTCGTGAACAGACCTACACGCTGGTATACAATTATCCATAGTTCAAAAGAAATTAAGTCTTGATACCGGGGTCCATTTCAGAAATAGGAAGAAAATCTGAAAACATGACAAAAAATGAAATTGCAAAAACCGGAATGGACGCAATTCTCTTCTTAAAATTCTGATGAAATATAATAAATATAGTATGTGCGTGTTCCTCGTGAACAGACCTACACGCTGGTATACAATTATCCATAGTTCAAAAGAAATTAAAGGCTTGATACCGGGGTCCATTTCAGAAATAGGAAGAAAATCTGAAAACATGACAAAAAATGAAATTGCAAAAACCGGAATGGACGCAATTCTCTTCTTAAAATTCTGATGAAATATAATAAATATAGTATGTGCGTGTTCCTCGTGAACAGACCTACACGCTGGTATACAATTATCCATAGTTCAAAAGAAATTAAGTCTTGATACCGGGGTCCATTTCAGAAATAGGAAGAAAATCTGAAAACATGACAAAAAATGAAATTGCAAAAAACCGGAATGGACGCAATTCTCTTCTTAAAATTCTGATGAAATATAATAAATATAGTATGTGCGTGTTCCTCGTGAACAGACCTACACGCTGGTATACAATTATCCATAGTTCAAAAGAAATTAAGTCTTGATACCGGGGTCCATTTCAGAAATAGGAAGAAAATCTGAAAACATGACAAAAAATGAAATTGCAAAAAACCGGAATGGACGCAATTCTCTTCTTAAAATTCTGATGAAATATAATAAATATAGTATGTGCGTGTTCCTCGTGAACAGACCTACACGCTGGTATACAATTATCCATAGTTCAAAAGAAATTAAGTCTTGATACCGGGGTCCATTTCAGAAATAGGAAGAAAATCTGAAAACATGACAAAAAATGAAATTGCAAAAAACCGGAATGGACGCAATTCTCTTCTTAAAATTCTGATGAAATATAATAAATATAGTATGTGCGTGTTCCTCGTGAACAGACCTACACGCTGGTATACAATTATCCATAGTTCAAAAGAAATTAAGTCTTGATACCGGGGTCCATTTCAGAAATAGGAAGAAAATCTGAAAACATGACAAAAAATGAAATTGCAAAAAACCGGAATGGACGCAATTCTCTTCTTAAAATTCTGATGAAATATAATAAATATAGTATGTGCGTGTTCCTCGTGAACAGACCTACACGCTGGTATACAATTATCCATAGTTCAAAAGAAATTAAGTCTTGATACCGGGGTCCATTTCAGAAATAGGAAGAAAATCTGAAAACATGACAAAAAATGAAATTGCAAAAACCGGAATGGACGCAATTCTCTTCTTAAAATTCTGATGAAATATAATAAATATAGTATGTGCGTGTTCCTCGTGAACAGACCTACACGCTGGTATACAATTATCCATAGTTCAAAAGAAATTAAGTCTTGATACCGGGGTCCATTTCAGAAATATGAAGAAAATCTGAAAACATGACAAAAAATGAAATTGCAAAAACCGGAATGGACGCAATTCTCTTCTTAAAATTCTGATGAAATATAATAAATATAGTATGTGCGTGTTCCTCGTGAACAGACCTACACGCTGGTATACAATTATCCATAGTTCAAAAGAAATTAAGTCTTGATACCGGGGTCCATTTCAGAAATAGGAAGAAAATCTGAAAACATGACAAAAAATGAAATTGCAAAAAACCGGAATGGACGCAATTCTCTTCTTAAAATTCTGATGAAATATAATAAATATAGTATGTGCGTGTTCCTCGTGAACAGACCTACACGCTGGTATACAATTATCCATAGTTCAAAAGAAATTAAGTCTTGATACCGGGGTCCATTTCAGAAATAGGAAGAAAATCTGAAAACATGACAAAAAATGAAATTGCAAAAATTGGAACCGGACCATGGACGCAATTCTCTTCTTAAAATTCTGATGAAATATAATAAATATAGTATGTGCGTGTTCCTCGTGAACAGACCTACACGCTGGTATACAATTATCCATAGTTCAAAAGAATTAAGGTCTTGATACCGGGGTCCATTTCAGAAATAGGAAGAAAATCTGAAGAACATGACAAAAAATGAAATTGCAAAAACCGGAATGGACGCAATTCTCTTCTTAAAATTCTGATGAAATATAATAAATATAGTATGTGCGTGTTCCTCGTGAACAGACCTACACGCTGGTATACAATTATCCATAGTTCAAAAGAAATTAAGTCTTGATACCGGGGTCCATTTCAGAAATAGGAAGAAAATCTGAAAACATGACAAAAAATGAAATTGCAAAAACCGGAATGGACGCAATTCTCTTCTTAAAATTCTGATGAAATATAATAAATATAGTATGTGCGTGTTCCTCGTGAACAGACCTACACGCTGGTATACAATTATCCATAGTTCAAAAGAAATTAAGTCTTGATACCGGTGTCCATTTCAGAAATAGGAAGAAAATCTGAAAACATGACAAAAAATGAAATTGCAAAAACCGGAATGGACGCAATTCTCTTCTTAAAATTCTGATGAAATATAATAAATATAGTATGTGCCGTGTTCCTTCCTCGTGAACAGACCTACACGCTGGTATACAATTATCCATAGTTCAAAAGAAATTAAGTCTTGATACCGGGGTCCATTTCAGAAATAGGAAGAAAATCTGAAAACATGACAAAAAATGAAATTGCAAAAACCTGAATGGACGCAATTCTCTTCTTAAAATTCTGATGAAATATAATAAATAGTATGTGCGTGTTCCTCGTGAACAGACCTACACGCTGGTATACAATTATCCATAGTTCAAAAGAAATTAAGTCTTGATACCGGGGTCCATTTCAGAAATATGAAGAAAATCTGAAAACATGACAAAAAATGAAATTGCAAAAACCGGAATGGACGCAATTCTCTTCTTAAAATTCTGATGAAATATAATAAATATAGTATGTGCGTGTTCCTCGTGAACAGACCTACACGCTGGTATACAATTATCCATAGTTCAAAAGAAATTAAGTCTTGATACCGGGGTCCATTTCAGAAATAGGAAGAAAATCTGAAAACATGACAAAAAATGAAATTGCAAAAACCGAAATGGACGCAATTCTCTTCTTAAAATTCTGATGAAATATAATAAATATAGTATGTGCGTGTTCCTCGTGAACAGACCTACACGCTGGTATACAATTATCCATAGTTCAAAAGAAATTAAGTCTTGATACCGGGGTCCATTTCAGAAATAGGAAGAAAATCTGAAAACATGACAAAAAATGAAATTGCAAAAACCGGAATGGACGCAATTCTCTTCTTAAAATTCTGACGAAATATAATAAATATAGTATGTGCGTGTTCCTCGTGAACAGACCTACACGCTGATATACAATTATCCATAGTTCAAAAGAAATTAAGGTCTTGATACCGGGGTCCATTTCAGAAATAGGAAGAAAATCTGAAAACATGACAAAAAATGAAATTGCAAAAACCGGAATGGACGCAATTCTCTTCTTAAAATTCTGATGAAATATAATAAATATAGTATGTGCGTGTTCCTCGTGAACAGACCTACACGCTGGTATACAATTATCCATAGTTCAAAAGAAATTAAGTCTTGATACCGGGGTCCATTTCAGAAATAGGAAGAAAATCTGAAAACATGACAAAAAATGAAATTGCAAAAACCGGAATGGACGCAATTCTCTTCTTAAAATTCTGATGAAATATAATAAATATAGTATGTGCGTGTTCCTCGTGAACAGACCTACACGCTGGTATACAATTATCCATAGTTCAAAAGAAATTAAGTCTTGATACCGGGGTCCATTTCAGAAATAGGAAGAAAATCTGAAAACATGACAAAAAATGAAATTGCAAAAACCGGAATGGACGCAATTCTCTTCTTAAAATTCTGATGAAATATAATAAATATAGTATGTGCGTGTTCCTCGTGAACAGACCTACACGCTGGTATACAATTATCCATAGTTCAAAAGAAATTAAGGTCTTGATACCGGGGTCCATTTCAGAAATAGGAAGAAAATCTGAAAACATGACAAAAAATGAAATTGCAAAAACCGGAATGGACGCAATTCTCTTCTTAAAATTCTGATGAAATATAATAAATATAGTATGTGCGTGTTCCTCGTGAACAGACCTACACGCTGGTATACAATTATCCATAGTTCAAAAGAAATTAAGTCTTGATACCGGGGTCCATTTCAGAAATAGGAAGAAAATCTGAAAACATGACAAAAAATGAAATTGCAAAAACCGGAATGGACGCAATTCTCTTCTTAAAATTCTGATGAAATATAATAAATATAGTATGTGCGTGTTCCTCGTGAACAGACCTACACGCTGGTATACAATTATCCATAGTTCAAAAGAAATTAAGTCTTGATACCGGGGTCCATTTCAGAAATAGGAAGAAAATCTGAAAACATGACAAAAAATGAAATTGCAAAAACCGGAATGGACGCAATTCTCTTCTTAAAATTCTGATGAAATATAATAAATATAGTATGTGCGTGTTCCTCGTGAACAGACCTACACGCTGGTATACAATTATCCATAGTTCAAAAGAAATTAAGTCTTGATACCGGGGTCCATTTCAGAAATAGGAAGAAAATCTGAAAACATGACAAAAAATGAAATTGCAAAAACCGGAATGGACGCAATTCTCTTCTTAAAATTCTGATGAAATATAATAAATATAGTATGTGCGTGTTCCTCGTGAACAGACCTACACGCTGTTATACAATTATCCATAGTTCAAAAGATATTAAGTCTTGATACCGGGGTCCATTTCAGAAATAGGAAGAAAATCTGAAAACATGACAAAAAATGAAATTGCAAAAACCGGAATGGACGCAATTCTCTTCTTAAAATTCTGATGAAATATAATAAATATAGTATGTGCGTGTTCCTCGTGAACAGACCTACACGCTGGTATACAATTATCCATAGTTCAAAAGAAATTAAGTCTTGATACCGGGGTCCATTTCAGAAATAGGAAGAAAATCTGAAAACATGACAAAAAATGAAATTGCAAAAACCGGAATGGACGCAATTCTCTTCTTAAAATTCTGATGAAATATAATAAATATAGTATGTGCGTGTTCCTCGTGAACAGACCTACACGCTGTTATACAATTATCCATAGTTCAAAAGAAATTAAGTCTTGATACCGGGGTCCATTTCAGAAATAGGAAGAAAATCTGAAAACATGACAAAAAATGAAATTGCAAAAACCGGAATGGACGCAATTCTCTTCTTAAAATTCTGATGAAATATAATAAATATAGTATGTGCGTGTTCCTCGTGAACAGACCTACACGCTGGTATACAATTATCCATAGTTCAAAAGAAATTAAGTCTTGATACCGGGGTCCATTTCAGAAATAGGAAGAAAATCTGAAAACATGACAAAAAATGAAATTGCAAAAACCGGAATGGACGCAATTCTCTTCTTAAAATTCTGATGAAATATAATAAATATAGTATGTGCGTGTTCCTCGTGAACAGACCTACACGCTGGTATACAATTATCCATAGTTCAAAAGAAATTAAGTCTTGATACCGGGGTCCATTTCAGAAATAGGAAGAAAATCTGAAAACATGACAAAAAATGAAATTGCAAAAACCGGAATGGACGCAATTCTCTTCTTAAAATTCTGATGAAATAAAATAAATATAGTATGTGCGTGTTCCTCGTGAACAGACCTACACGCTGGTATACAATTATCCATAGTTCAAAAGAAATTAAGTCTTGATACCGGGGTCCATTTCAGAAATAGGAAGAAAATCTGAAAACATGACAAAAAATGAAATTGCAAAAACCGGAATGGACGCAATTCTCTTCTTAAAATTCTGATGAAATATAATAAATATAGTATGTGCGTGTTCCTCGTGAACAGACCTACACGCTGGTATACAATTATCCATAGTTCAAAAGAAATTAAGTCTTGATACCGGGTCCATTTCAGAAATAGGAAGAAAATCTGAAAACATGACAAAAAATGAAATTGCAAAAACCGGAATGGACGCAATTCTCTTCTTAAAATTCTGATGAAATATAATAAATATAGTATGTGCGTGTTCCTCGTGAACAGACCTACACGCTGGTATACAATTATCCATAGTTCAAAAGAAATTAAGGTCTTGATACCGGGGTCCATTTCAGAAATAGGAAGAAAATCTGAAAACATGACAAAAAAATGAAATTGCAAAAACCGGAATGGACGCAATTCTCTTCTTAAAATTCTGATGAAATATAATAAATATAGTATGTGCGTGTTCCTCGTGAACAGACCTACACGCTGGTATACAATTATCCATAGTTCAAAAGAAATTAAGTCTTGATACCGGGGTCCATTTCAGAAATAGGAAGAAAATCTGAAAACATGACAAAAAATGAAATTGCAAAAACCGGAATGGACGCAATTCTCTTCTTAAAATTCGGATGAAATATAATAAATATAGTATGTGCGTGTTCCTCGTGAACAGACCTACACGCTGGTATACAATTATCCATAGTTCAAAAGAAATTAAGTCTTGATACCGGGGGTCCATTTCAGAAATAGGAAGAAAATCTGAAAACATGACAAAAAATGAAATTGCAAAAACCGGAATGGACGCAATTCTCTTCTTAAAATTCTGATGAAATATAATAAATATAGTATGTGCGTGTTCCTCGTGAACAGACCTACACGCTGGTATACAATTATCCATAGTTCAAAAGAAATTAAGTCTTGATACCGGGTCCATTTCAGAAATAGGAAGAAAATCTGAAAACATGACAAAAAATGAAATTGCAAAAACCGGAATGGACGCAATTCTCTTCTTAAAATTCTGATGAAATATAATAAATATAGTATGTGCGTGTTCCTCGTGAACAGACCACCACGCTGGTATACAATTATCCATAGTTCAAAAGAAATTAAGTCTTGATACCGGGGTCCATTTCAGAAATAGGAAGAAAATCTGAAAACATGACAAAAAATGAAATTGCAAAAACCGGAATGGACGCAATTCTCTTCTTAAAATTCTGATGAAATATAATAAATATAGTATGTGCGTGTTCCTCGTGAACAGACCTACACGCTGGTATACAATTATCCATAGTTCAAAAGAAATTAAGTCTTGATACCGGGGTCCATTTCAGAAATAGGAAGAAAATCTGAAAACATGACAAAAAATGAAATTGCAAAAACCGGAATGGACGCAATTCTCTTCTTAAAATTCTGATGAAATATAATAAATATAGTATGTGCGTGTTCCTCGTGAACAGACCTACACGCTGGTATACAATTATCCATAGTTCAAAAGAAATTAAGTCTTGATACCGGGGTCCATTTCAGAAATAGGAAGAAAATCAGAAAACATGACAAAAAATGAAATTGCAAAAACCGGAATGGACGCAATTCTCTTCTTAAAATTCTGATGAAATATAATAAATATAGTATGTGCGTGTTCCTCGTGAACAGACCTACACGCTGGTATACAATTATCCATAGTTCAAAAGAAATTAAGTCTTGATACCGGGGTCCATTTCAGAAATAGGAAGAAAATCTGAAAACATGACAAAAAATGAAATTGCAAAAACCGGAATGGACGCAATTCTCTTCTTAAAATTCTGATGAAATATAATAAATATAGTATGTGCGTGTTCCTCGTGAACAGACCTACACGCTGGTATACAATTATCCATAGTTCAAAAGAAATTAAGTCTTGATACCGGGGTCCATTTCAGAAATAGGAAGAAAATCTGAAAACATGACAAAAAATGAAATTGCAAAAACCGGAATGGACGCAATTCTCTTCTTAAAATTCTGATGAAATATAATAAATATAGTATGTGCGTGTTCCTCGTGAACAGACCTACACGCTGGTATACAATTATCCATAGTTCAAAAGAAATTAAGTCTTGATACCGGGGTCCATTTCAGAAATAGGAAGAAAATCTGAAAACATGACAAAAAATGAAATTGCAAAAACCGGAATGGACGCAATTCTCTTCTTAAAATTCTGATGAAATATAATAAATATAGTATGTGCGTGTTCCTCGTGAACAGACCTACACGCTGGTATACAATTATCCATAGTTCAAAAGAAATTAAGTCTTGATACCGGGGTCCATTTCAGAAATAGGAAGAAAATCTGAAAACATGACAAAAAATGAAATTGCAAAAACCGGAATGGACGCAATTCTCTTCTTAAAATTCTGATGAAATATAATAAATATAGTATGTGCGTGTTCCTCGTGAAAAGACCTACACGCTGGTATACAATTATCCATAGTTCAAAAGAAATTAAAGGCTTGATACCGGGGTCCATTTCAGAAATAGGAAGAAAATCTGAAAACATGACAAAAAATGAAATTGCAAAAACCGGAATGGACGCAATTCTCTTCTTAAAATTCTGATGAAATATAATAAATATAGTATGTGCGTGTTCCTCGTGAACAGACCTACACGCTGGTATACAATTATCCATAGTTCAAAAGAAATTAAGTCTTGATACCGGGGTCCATTTCAGAAATGGGAAGAAAATCTGAAAACATGATAAAAAATGAAATTGCAAAAACCGGAATGGACGCAATTCTCTTCTTAAAATTCTGATGAAATATAATAAATATAGTATGTGCGTGTTCCTCGTGAACAGACCTACACGCTGGTATACAATTATCCATAGTTCAAAAGAAATTAAGTCTTGATACCGGGGTCCATTTCAGAAATAGGAAGAAAATCTGAAAACATGACAAAAAATAAAATTGCAAAAACCGGAATGGACGCAATTCTCTTCTTAAAATTCTGATGAAATATAATAAATATAGTATGCGCGTGTTCCTCGTGAACAGACCTACACGCTGATATACAATTATCCATAGTTAAAAAGAAATTAAGTCTTGATACGGGGTCCATTTCAGAAATAGGAAGAAAATCTGAAAACATGACAAAAAATGAAATTGCAAAAACCGGAATGGACGCAATTCTCTTCTTAAAATTCTGATGAATTATAATAAATATAGTATGTGCGTGTTCCTCGTGAACAGACCTACACGCTGATATACAATTATCCATAGTTCAAAAGAAATTAAGTCTTGATACCCGGGGTCCATTTCAGAAATAGGAAGAAAATCTGAAAACATGACAAAAAATGAAATTGCAAAAACCGGAATGGACGCAATTCTCTTCTTAAAATTCTGATGAAATATAATAAATATAGTATGTGCGTGTTCCTCGTGAACAGACCTACACGCTGGTATACAATTATCCATAGTTCAAAAGAAATTAAGTCTTGATACCGGGGTCCATTTCAGAAATAGGAAGAAAATCTGAAAACATGACAAAAAATGAAATTGCAAAAACCGGAATGGACGCAATTCTCTTCTTAAAATTCTGATGAAATATAATAAATATAGTATGTGCGTGTTCCTCGTGAACAGACCTACACGCTGGTATACAATTATCCATAGTTCAAAAGAATTAAAGGCTTGATACCGGGGTCCATTTCAGAAATAGGAAGAAAATCTGAAAACATGACAAAAAATGAAATTGCAAAAACCGGAATGGACGCAATTCTCTTCTTAAAATTCTGATGAAATATAATAAATATAGTATGTGCGTGTTCCTCGTGAACAGACCTACACGCTGGTATACAATTATCCATAGTTCAAAAGAAATAAAGTCTTGATACCGGGGTCCATTTCAGAAATAGGAAGAAAATCTGAAAACATGACAAAAAATGAAATTGCAAAAACCGGAATGGACGCAATTCTCTTCTTAAAATTCTGATGAAATATAATAAATATAGTATGTGCGTGTTCCTCGTGAACAGACCTACACGCTGGTATACAATTATCCATAGTTCAAAAGAAATTAAGTCTTGATACCGGGGTCCATTTTCAGAAATAGGAAGAAAATCTGAAAACATGACAAAAAATGAAATTGCAAAAACCGGAATGGACGCAATTCTCTTCTTAAAATTCTGATGAAATATAATAAATATAGTATGTGCGTGTTCCTCGTGAACAGACCTACACGCTGGTATACAATTATCCATAGTTCAAAAGAAATTAAGTCTTGATACCGGGGTCCATTTCAGAAATAGGAAGAAAATCTGAAAACATGACAAAAAAATGAAATTGCAAAAACCGGAATGGACGCAATTCTCTTCTTAAAATTCTGATGAAATATAATAAATATAGTATGTGCGTGTTCCTCGTGAACAGACCTACACGCTGGTATACAATTATCCATAGTTCAAAAGAAATTAAGTCTTGATACCGGGGTCCATTTCAGAAATAGGAAGAAAATCTGAAAACATGACAAAAAATGAAATTGCAAAAACCGGAATGGACGCAATTCTCTTCTTAAAATTCTGATGAAATATAATAAATATAGTATGTGCGTGTTCCTCGTGAACAGACCTACACGCTGGTATACAATTATCCATAGTTCAAAAGAAATTAAGTCTTGATACCGGGGTCCATTTCAGAAATAGGAAGAAAATCTGAAAACATGACAAAAAATGAAATTGCAAAAACCGGAATGGACGCAATTCTCTTCTTAAAATTCTGATGAAATATAATAAATATAGTATGTGCGTGTTCCTCGTGAACAGACCTACACGCTGGTATACAATTATCCATAGTTCAAAAGAAATTAAGTCTTGATACCGGGGTCCATTTCAGAAATAGGAAGAAAATCTGAAAACATGACAAAAAATGAAATTGCAAAAACCGGAATGGACGCAATTCTCTTCTTAAAATTCTGATGAAATATAATAAATATAGTATGTGCGTGTTCCTCGTGAACAGACCTACACGCTGGTATACAATTATCCATAGTTCAAAAGAAATTAAGTCTTGATACCGGGGTCCATTTCAGAAATAGGAAGAAAATCTGAAAACATGACAAAAAATGAAATTGCAAAAACCGGAATGGACGCAATTCTCTTCTTAAAATTCTGATGAAATATAATAAATATAGTATGTGCGTGTTCCTCGTGAACAGACCTACACGCTGGTATACAATTATCCATAGTTCAAAAGAAATTAAGTCTTGATACCGGGGTCCATTCAGAAATAGGAAGAAAATCTGAAAACATGACAAAAAATGAAATTGCAAAAACCGGAATGGACGCAATTCTCTTCTTAAAATTCTGATGAAATATAATAAATATAGTATGTGCGTGTTCCTCGTGAACAGACCTACACGCTGGTATACAATTATCCATAGTTCAAAAGAAATTAAGTCTTGATACCGGGGTCCATTTCAGAAATAGGAAGAAAATCTGAAAACATGACAAAAAATGAAATTGCAAAAACCGGAATGGACGCAATTCTCTTCTTAAAATTCTGATGAAATATAATAAATATAGTATGTGGGTGTTCCTCGTGAACAGACCTACACGCTGATATACAATTATCCATAGTTCAAAAGAAATAAAGACTTGATACCGGGGTCCATTTCAGAAATAGGAAGAAAATCTGAAAACATGACAAAAAATGAAATTGCAAAAACCGGAATGGACGCAATTCTCTTCTTAAAATTCTGATGAAATATAATAAATATAGTATGTGCGTGTTCCTCGTGAACAGACCTACACGCTGGTATACAATTATCCATAGTTCAAAAGAAATTAAGTCTTGATACCGGGGTCCATTTCAGAAATAGGAAGAAAATCTGAAAACATGACAAAAAATGAAATTGCAAAAACCGGAATGGACGCAATTCTCTTCTTAAAATTCTGATGAAATATAATAAATATAGTATGTGCGTGTTCCTCGTGAACAGACCTACACGCTGATATACAATTATCAATAGTTCAAAAGAATTAAAGGCTTGATACCGGGGTCCGTTTGAGAAATAGGAAGAAAATCTGAAAACATGACAAAAAATGAAATTGCAAAAACCGGAATGGACGCAATTCTCTTCTTAAAATTCTGATGAAATATAATAAATATAGTATGTGCGTGTTCCTCGTGAACAGACCTACACGCTGGTATACAATTATCCATAGTTCAAAAGAAATAAAGTCTTGATACCGGGGTCCATTTCAGAAATAGGAAGAAAATCTGAAAACATGACAAAAAATGAAATTGCAAAAACCGGAATGGACGCAATTCTCTTCTTAAAATTCTGATGAAATATAATAAATATAGTATGTGCGTGTTCCTCGTGAACAGACCTACACGCTGGTATACAATTATCCATAGTTCAAAAGAAATTAAAGGCTTGATACCGGGGTCCATTTCAGAAATAGGAAGAAAATCTGAAAACATGACAAAAAATGAAATTGCAAAAACCGGAATGGACGCAATTCTCTTCTTAAAATTCTGATGAAATATAATAAATATAGTATGTGCGTGTTCCTCGTGAACAGACCTACACGCTGGTATACAATTATCCATAGTTCAAAAGAAATTAAAGTCTTGATACCGGGTCCATTTCAGAAATAGGAAGAAAATCTGAAAACATGACAAAAAATGAAATTGCAAAAACCGGAATGGACGCAATTCTCTTCTTAAAATTCTGATGAAATATAATAAATATAGTATGTGCGTGTTCCTCGTGAACAGACCTACACGCTGGTATACAATTATCCATAGTTCAAAAGAAATTAAAGGCTTGATACCGGGGTCCATTTCAGAAATAGGAAGAAAATCTGAAAACATGACAAAAAATGAAATTGCAAAAACCGGAATGGACGCAATTCTCTTCTTAAAATTCTGATGAAATATAATAAATATAGTATGTGCGTGTTCCTCGTGAACAGACCTACACGCTGGTATACAATTATCCATAGTTCAAAAGAAATTAAGTCTTGATACCGGGGTCCATTTCAGAAATAGGAAGAAAATCTGAAAACATGACAAAAAATGAAATTGCAAAAACCGGAATGGACGCAATTCTCTTCTTAAAATTCTGATGAAATATAATAAATATAGTATGTGCGTGTTCCTCGTGAACAGACCTACACGCTGGTATACAATTATCCATAGTTCAAAAGAAATTAAGTCTTGATACCGGGGTCCGTTTCAGAAATAGGAAGAAAATCTGAAAACATGACAAAAAATGAAATTGCAAAAACCGGAATGGACGCAATTCTCTTCTTAAAATTCTGATGAAATATAATAAATATAGTAGGTGCGTGTTCCTCGTGAACAGACCTACACGCTGATATACAATTATCCATAGGTCAAAAGAAATTAAGTCTTGATACCGGGGTCCATTTCAGAAATAGGAAGAAAATCTGAAAACATGACAAAAAATGAAATTGCAAAAACCGGAATGGACGCAATTCTCTTCTTAAAATTCTGATGAAATATAATAAAT
The DNA here is from genome assembly GCA_032207245.1 of Pardosa pseudoannulata. NCBI lineage: Eukaryota > Metazoa > Arthropoda > Arachnida > Araneae > Lycosidae > Pardosa > Pardosa pseudoannulata. The sequence continues at coordinate 32,161 of JAGEOH010000023.1, read as the reverse complement.
ATAGTATGTGCGTGTTCCTCGTGAACAGACCTACACGCTGGTATACAATTATCCATAGTTCAAAAGAAATTAAGTCTTGATACCGGGGTCCATTTCAGAAATAGGAAGAAAATCAGAAAACATGACAAAAAATGAAATTGCAAAAACCGCAATGGACGCAATTCTCTTCTTAAAATTCTGATGAAATATAATAAATATAGTATGTGCGTGTTCCTCGTGAACAGACCTACACGCTGGTATACAATTATCCATAGTTCAAAAGAAATTAAAGGCTTGATACCGGGGTCCGTTTGAGAAATATGAAGAAAATCTGAAAACATGACAAAAAATGAAATTGCAAAAACCGGAATGGACGCAATTCTCTTCTTAAAAATCTGATGAAATATAATAAATATAGTATGTGCGTGTTCCTCGTGAACAGACCTACACGCTGATATACAATTATCCATAGTTCAAAAGAAATAAAGGCTTGATACCGGGGTCCATTTCAGAAATAGGAAGAAAATCTGAAAACATGACAAAAAATGAAATTGCAAAAACCGGAATGGACGCAATTCTCTTCTTAAAATTCTGATGAAATATAATAAATATAGTATGTGCGTGTTCCTCGTGAACAGACCTACACGCTGGTATACAATTATCCATAGTTCAAAAGAAATTAAGTCTTGATACCGGGGTCCATTTCAGAAATATGAAGAAAATCTGAAAACATGACAAAAAATGAAATTGCAAAAACCGGAATGGACGCAATTCTCTTCTTAAAATTCTGATGAAATATAATAAATATAGTATGTGCGTGTTCCTCGTGAACAGACCTACACGCTGGTATACAATTATCCATAGTTCAAAAGAAATTAAGTCTTGATACCGGGGTCCATTTCAGAAATAGGAAGAAAATCTGAAAACATGACAAAAAATGAAATTGCAAAAACCGGAATGGACGCAATTCTCTTCTTAAAATTCTGATGAAATATAATAAATATAGTATGTGCGTGTTCCTCGTGAACAGACCTACACGCTGGTATACAATTATCCATAGTTCAAAAGAAATTAAAGGCTTGATACCGGGGGTCCATTTCCATTCAGAAATAGGAAGAAAATCTGAAAACATGACAAAAAATGAAATTGCAAAAACCGGAATGGACGCAATTCTCTTCTTAAAATTCTGATGAAATATAATAAATATAGTATGTGCGTGTTCCTCGTGAACAGACCTACACGCTGGTATACAATTATCCATAGTTCAAAAGAAATTAAGTCTTGATACCGGGGTCCATTTCAGAAATAGGAAGAAAATCTGAAACATGACAAAAAATGAAATTGCAAAAACCGGAATGGACGCAATTCTCTTCTTAAAATTCTGATGAAATATAATAAATATAGTATGTGCGTGTTCCTCGTGAACAGACCTACACGCTGGTATACAATTATCCATAGTTCAAAAGAAATTAAGTCTTGATACCGGGGTCCATTTCAGAAATAGGAAGAAAATCTGAAAACATGACAAAAAATGAAATTGCAAAAACCGGAATGGACGCAATTCTCTTCTTAAAATTCTGATGAAATATAATAAATATAGTATGTGCGTGTTCCTCGTGAACAGACCTACACGCTGTTATACAATTATCCATAGTTCAAAAGAAATTAAGTCTTGATACCGGGGTCCATTTCAGAAATAGGAAGAAAATCTGAAAACATGACAAAAAATGAAATTGCAAAAACCGGAATGGACGCAATTCTCTTCTTAAAATTCTGATGAAATATAATAAATATAGTATGTGCGTGTTCCTCGTGAACAGACCTACACGCTGGTATACAATTATCCATAGTTCAAAAGAAATTAAGTCTTGAGACCGGGGTCCATTTCAAGAAATAGGAAGAAAATCTGAAAACATGACAAAAAATGAAATTGCAAAAACCGGAATGGACGCAATTCTCTTCTTAAAATTCTGATGAAATATAATAAATATAGTATGTGCGTGTTCCTCGTGAACAGACCTACACGCAGGTATACAATTATCCATAGTTCAAAAGAAATTAAGTCTTGATACCGGGGTCCATTTCAGAAATATGAAGAAAATCTGAAAACATGACAAAAAATGAAATTGCAAAAACCGGAATGGACGCAATTCTCTTCTTAAAATTCTGATGAAATATAATAAATATAGTATGTGCGTGTTCCTCGTGAACAGACCTACACGCTGGTATACAATTATCCATAGTTCAAAAGAAATTAAGTCTTGATACCGGGGTCCATTTCAGAAATAGGAAGAAAATCTGAAAACATGACAAAAAATGAAATTGCAAAAACCGGAATGGACGCAATTCTCTTCTTAAAATTCTGATGAAATATAATAAATATAGTATGTGCGTGTTCCTCGTGAACAGACCTACACGCTGGTATACAATTATCCATAGTTCAAAAGAAATTAAGTCTTGATACCGGGTCCATTTCAGAAATAGGAAGAAAATCTGAAAACATGACAAAAAAAAATGAAATTGCAAAAACCGGAATGGACGCAATTCTCTTCTTAAAATTCTGATGAAATATAATAAATATAGTATGTGCGTGTTCCTCGTGAACAGACCTACACGCTGGTATACAATTATCCATAGTTCAAAAGAAATTAAGTCTTGATACCGGGGTCCGTTTGAGAAATAGGAAGAAAATCTGAAAACATGACAAAAAATGAATTTGCAAAAACCGGAATGGACGCAATTCTCTTCTTAAAATTCTGATGAAATATAATAAATATAGTATGTGCGTGTTCCTCGTGAACAGACCTACACGCTGGTATACAATTATCCATAGTTCAAAAGAAATTAAGTCTTGATACCGGGTCCATTTCAGAAATAGGAAGAAAATCTGAAAACATGACAAAAAATGAAATTGCAAAAACCGGAATGGACGCAATTCTCTTCTTAAAATTCTGATGAAATATAATAAATATAGTATGTGCGTGTTCCTCGTGAACAGACCTACACGCTGGTATACAATTATCCATAGTTCAAAAGAAATTAAGTCTTGATACCGGGGTCCATTTCAGAAATAGGAAGAAAATCTGAAAACATGACAAAAAATGAAATTGCAAAAACCGGAATGGACGCAATTCTCTTCTTAAAATTCTGATGAAATATAATAAATATAGTATGTGCGTGTTCCTCGTGAACAGACCTACACGCTGGTATACAATTATCCATAGTTCAAAAGAAATTAAGTCTTGATACCGGGGTCCATTTCAGAAATAGGAAGAAAATCTGAAAACATGACAAAAAATGAAATTGCAAACACCGGAATGGACGCAATTCTCTTCTTAAAATTCTGATGAAATATAATAAATATAGTATGTGCGTGTTCCTCGTGAACAGACCTACACGCTGATATACAATTATCCATAGTTCAAAAGAAATTAAGTCTTGATACCGGGGTCCATTTCAGAAATAGGAAGAAAATCTGAAAACATGACAAAAAATGAAATTGCAAAAACCGGAATGGACGCAATTCTCTTCTTAAAATTCTGATGAAATATAATAATTATAGTATGTGCGTGTTCCTCGTGAACAGACAATTATCTACAAAAGAAATTAAGTCTTGATACCGGGGTCCATTTTTTCAGAAATAGGAAGAAAATCTGAAAACAATGACAAAAAATGAAGATTGCAAAAACCGGAAATGGCCCATTCTCTCTTAAAATTTCTGATACATATTATCCATAGTTCAAAAAGAAATATAAGTCTTGATACCGGGGTCCATTTCAGAAATAGGAAGAAAATCTGAAAACATGACAAAAAATGAAATTGTAAAAACCGGAATGGACGCAATTCTCTTCTTAAAATTCTGATGAAATATAATAAATATAGTATGTGCGTGTTCCTCGTGAACAGACCTACACGCTGGTATACAATTATCCATAGTTCAAAAGAAATTAAGTCTTGAAATAAGGAAAGAAAATAAACATGCCAACACATGAAATTGGGAATCCAATTTCAGAAATAGGAAGATGTGCGGTGTTCCTCGGAAATCTGAAAACATGACAAAAAAATAGAAAGGCTTATACCGAAATAGGAAGAAAAACTGCAAAAAAAATGAACATTGCAAAACCGCAATGGAATCTCTCTTCTAGAATTCGATGAAATATAAAAAATATAGTATGTGCGTGTTCCTCGTGAACAGACCTACACGCTGATATCTCTTCAAAAGAAATTAAAGGCTGATTACGGGGTTCTGAAAAAATCTGAAATACAAAAAAATAATAAAAACCGGAATGGACGCAATTCTCTTCTTAAAATTCTGATGAAATATAATAAATATAGTATGTGCGTGTTCCCCGTGAACAGACCTACACGCTGGTATTACAATTATCCATAGTTCAAAAGAAATTAAGTCTTGATACCGGGGTCCATTTCAGAAATAGGAAGAAAATCTGAAAACATGACAAAAAATGAAATTGCAAAAACCGGAATGGACGCAATTCTCTTCTTAAAATTCTGATGAAATATAATAAATATAGTATGTGCGTGTTCCTCGTGAACAGACCTACACGCTGGTATACAATTATCCATAGTTCAAAAGAAATTAAGTCTTGATACCGGGGTCCAATTTCAGAAATAGGAAGAAAATCTGAAAACATGACAAAAAATGAAATTGCAAAAACCGGAATGGACGCAATTCTCTTCTTAAAATTCTGATGAAATATAATAAATATAGTATGTGCGTGTTATAATAAATATAGTATGAGTGCCTCGTGAACAGTAAAAGAATTAAAGGCCACCGGGGGTCCACAAAAATAGGAAGAAAATCGCTGACAAAAAATGAAATTGAGCAAAAACCGTATACAATTCCTCTTCTTAAAATTATCCATAGTTCAAAAGAAATTAAGTCTTGATACCGGGGTCCATTTCAGAAATAAGAAGAAAATCTGAAAACATGATTGAAAATATAATAAAAATAGAATGTGCGTTTCCTCGTGAAAAAACGCTGGTATACAATTATCCATAGAAATTGCAACCGGTCTCCAAAAAATAGGAAGAAAACCGACAAAAAATGAAATGGACGAAATTCTCTTCTTAAAATTCTGATGAAATATAATAAATATAGTATGTGCGTGTTCCTCGTGAACAGACCTACACGCTGGTATACAATTATCCATAGTTCAAAAGAAATTACAAGTCTTTGATATGGTCTTTCAGAAATATAAGAAAATCTGAAAACATGACAAAAAAATGAAATTGCACAAAAACCGGAATGGACGCAATTCTCTTCTTAAAATTCTGAATTATATAATGAAATATAGTATTGTGCGGTGTCCTCGTGAACAGACTACACGCTGGTATACAATTATCCATAGTTCAAAAGAAATTAAGTCTTGATACCGGGGTCCATTTCAGAAATAGGAAGAAAATCTGAACACATGACAAAAAATGAAATTGCAAAAACCGGAATGGACGCAATTCTCTTCTTAAAATTCTGATGAAATATAATAAATATAGTATGTGCGTGTTCCTCGTGAACAGACGTACACGCTGATATACAATTATCCATAGTTCAAAAGAAATAAAGGCTTGATACCGGGGTCCGTTTGAGAAATATGAAGAAAATCTGAAAACATGAAAAAAACCGAAATTGCAAAAACCGGAATGGACGCAATTCTCTTCTTAAAATTCTGATGAAATATAATAAATATAGTATGTGCGTGTTCCTCGTGAACAGATCTACACGCTGGTATACAATTATCAATAGTTCAAAAGAAATAAAGTGATGATAAAGGGGTCCGTTTCAGAAATAGGAAGAAAATCTGACAACATGACAAAAAATGAAATTGCAAAAACCGGAATGGACGCAATTCTCTTCTTAAAATTCTGATGAAATATAATAAATATAGTATGTGCGTGTTCCTCGTGAACAGACCTACACGCTGATATAATATTATCCATAGTTCAAAAGAAATAAAGGCTTGATACCGGGGTCCGTTTGAGAAATATGAAGAAAATCTGAAAACATGACAAAAAATGAAATTGCAAAAACCGGAATGGACGCAATTCTCTTCTTAAAATTCTGATGAAATATAATAAATATAGTATGTGCGTGTTCCTCGTGAACAGACCTACACGCTGATATACAATTATCCATAGTTCAAAAGAAATAAAGGGTAAGGGGGGTGTTGATACGGGGTCCGTTTGAGAAATAGGAAGAAAATCTGAAAAATATGACAAAAAATGAAATTGCAAAAACCGAAATGGACGCAATTCTCTTCTTAAAATTCTGATGAAATATAATAAATATAGTATGTGCGTGTTCCTCGTGAACAGACCTACACGCTGATATACAATTATCCATTGTTCAAAAGAAATAAAGGCTTGATACCGGGGTCCGTTTGAGAAATATGAAGAAAATCTGAAAACATGACAAAAAATGAAATTGCAAAAACCGGAATGGACGCAATTCTCTTCTTAAAATTTGATGAAATATAATAAATATAGTATGTGCGTGTTCCTCGTGAACAGACCTATACGCTGATATACAATTATCCATAGTTCAAAAGAAATAAAGTGTTGATAAAGGGGTCCGTTTGAGAAATATGGAAGAAAATCTGAAAACATGACAAAAAATGAAATTGCAAAAACGGAATGGACGCAATTCTCTTCTTAAAATTCTGATGAAATATAATAAATATAGTATGTGCGTGTTCCTCGTGAACAGACCTACACGCTGATATACAATTATCCATAGTTCAAAAGAAATAAAGGCTTGATACCGGGGTCCGTTTGAGAAAAATGTAGAAAATCTGAAAACATGACAAAAAATGAAATTGCAAAAACCGGAATGGACGCAATTCTCTTCTTAAAATTCTGATGAAATATAATAAATATAGTATGTGCGTGTTCCTCGTGAACAGACCTACACACTGATATACAATTATCAATAATTCAAAAGAAATAAAGGCTTGATACCGGGGTCCGTTTGAGAAATATGAAGAAAATCTGAAAACATGACAAAAAATGAAATTGCAAAAACCGGAATGGACGCAATTCTCTTCTTAAAATTCTGATGAAATATAATAAATATAGTATGTGCGTGTTCCTCGTGAACAGACCTACACGCTGATATACAATTATCCATAGTTCAAAAGAAATTAAGTCTTGATACGGGGTCCCATTTGAGAAATAGGAAGAAAATCTGAAAACATGACAAAAAATGAAATTGCAAAAACCGGAATGGACGCAATTCTCTTCTTAAAATTCTGATGAAATATAATAAATATAGTATGTGCGTGTTCCTCGTGAACAGACCTACACGCTGATATACACTTATCCATAGTTCAAAAGAAATTAAGTCTTGATACCGGGGTCCATTTCAGAAATAGGAAGAAAATCTGAAAACATGACAAAAAATGAAATTGCAAAAACCGGAATGGACGCAATTCTCTTCTTAAAATTCTGATGAAATATAATAAATATAGTATGTGCGTGTTCCTCGTGAACAGACTACTCCGCACTGGTATATACAATTATCCATAGTTCAAAAGAAAATCTGAAAATATGACAAAAAATGAAATTGCAAAACCGGAATGGCCGGGGTCCATTTCAGAATATAGGAAATATTTGAAAAATGACAGAATGAAAACATGAAGACAAAGAATCAATACAAAGACCAAAATAGGACGCAATATCTTCAAATGCGGAATGGACGCAATTCCTAGATGAAATATAATAAATATAGTATGTGCGTGTTCCTCGTGAACAGACCTACACGCTGGTATACAATTATCCATAGTTCAAAAGAAATTAAGTCTTGATACCGGGGTCCATTTCAGAAATAGGAAAAAAATCTGAAAACATGACAAAAAATGAAATTGCAAAAACCGGAATGGACGCAATTCTCTTCTTAAAATTCTGATGAAATATAATAAATATAGTATGTGCGTGTTCCTCGTGAACAGACCTACACGCTGGTATACAATTATCCATAGTTCAAAAGAAATTAAGTCTTGATACCGGGGTCCATTATGGATGAAACCGGGGCCCATTCTAATAAATAGTGAAGAAAATCTTGAAAACATGCCAAAAAATTGAAATTGCAAAGAACAGGAATGGACGCAATTCAGACTTCTACACGCTGGTATACAATTATCAATAGTTCAAAATAAAGTTAAAGTGCGTGTTTCCCTCGAAATATAATAAATATAGTATGTGCGTGTTCCTCGTGAACAGACCTACACGCTGATATACAATTATCCATAGTTCAAAAGAAATAAAGGCTTGATCAAAAGAAATTAAAGGTCTTGATACCGGGGTCCATTTCAGACGCAATTCTCTTCTTAAATTCTGATGAATGACAAAAAATGAAATTGCAAAAACCGGAATGGACGCAATTCTCTTCTTAAATATACAATTATCAATAGTTCAAAAGAAATTAAGTCTTGATACCGGGGTCCATTTCAGAAATAGTGGACGCAATTCTCTTCTTAAAATTCTGATGATTGATAATAAATAGAATATGTGCGTGTTCCTCGTGAACAGACCTACACGCTGATACAATTATCCATAGTTCAAAAGAAATAAAGCTTGATACGGGGGTCATTTCAGAAATATGAAGAAAATCTGAAAACATGACAAAAAATGAAATTGCAAAAACCGGATGGAATTTCCCAATAAATTATAGTATATGTTAAAAATTCTATAACACATATCATAAACAAATAAACTAGTTCAAAAAGAAATCTAAATATACAAAAAGACAGGACCGCAATTCTTTCAAATTTAAAAAATAATAAATAAAATAGTTATCCTCTGACCCCTACACGCTGAAATACAATTCCTAGTCATAAATTCTTTTATCGTTTAAAATATAAAAATTGACAATCAAAAAATAAAAAAAAATGGACCAATACAACCCATTCTCAACAAAAAATAATATCTATAATATATAATTTAAAATAATAACAATAACATTTTACAAATCATTAATTACAAAAATATAATAACCTCCATTTCAACAAGAAAAGAAAATATACAAAAACCACACTAAAAAAACACTATATCCATCAAAAAAAAAATAATAATATATTTTTCCAAATATTCCTAACATATATACAATCTTCCATTCCTCAAAAAAAACATCATAAAAAAGAAATATCTATAAACTATCTCCATATACAAAACTAATCCTAAACTCAATCCTTTTAAAATGAAATAATAATATTATGTAATTCCTCCAACAAAACACAACATCATCAAAAAAAATATTATAAAATTCCTTATACACCCAAAAATAAAAAAATATAATTTGCAAACCCCACTTCAAATTTATAACTCCATTCAAACAAAACCCCAACATCATACACACACCAAATACATATTATTATCTCCCACCTATACAACAACACACTATCCCACCTAAATCATTAAAAACTTCCTAAATACATATTCCCTAACAAACAACCCCAATCATCCCACACCATATACATACAAACTACCTCAAAACACCAATACTAACCTACCCCTATCAACCTACCCCAAATCAATTCCTCCCCACATCCCATCCCCCATCCCAATCCCCCCTTCCATTCTCAAAAACAACCCCAACATCACAAACACCACCACACTACATCTATTATAAACTATCCCTCCCACCCCTATCACACCCCAACACACTAACCTCCCACCTAATATCACCTTTTTACAAACTCCCACTTCCTCCCACATCCCCCCCATCCCCCCCCATCCCAATCCCCCTTCCATTCCTCCAACAAAAACCCCAATCATCCCAAACCCCCACACTACATATTATAACATATCCCCTCACCTATTACACCCCCCCAACAACTAACCCCTCCCACTTAATCACCTTTTATAAATCCCCACTTTCCTCCCCAATCCCCCCCCCCCCCCAACCCCAATCCCCCCCCTTCCATTCCCCCAAACACAACCCCAAATCATCCCACACCACCACTACATATCTATAACATATCCTCCCCCCCTATCCCCCAACACCACTAACCCCCTCCCACTAATCACCTTTTACTAAACCCCCACTTCCTCCCCAATCCCCCATCCCCCCATCCCAATCCCCCTTCATTCCTCCCAACAACAACCCCAAATCATACACCACCCACACTACATATTATAAACTATCCCCCTCACCCCCTCATTACCCCCAACACCACTAACCTCCCACCCTAATCACCCTTTTACCAATCCCAATCTAACATCCCCCATCCCATCCCACCCCCCTTCCATTCCCCCAAAACAACCCAAATCATACACACCCACACTACATATTATAATATCCCTCCACCACTCATCACCACAACACCACTAACCTCCCACCCTTAATCACTTTTACTAAACTCCCACATCCTCCCAATCCCCCCATCCCCCCATCCCAATCCCCCCCCCCCTCCATTCCTCCCAAAAAAACCCCAAATCATCCCACACCACCCACACTATTTTTATAATTATTTCCCCCCCTATCACACCCAACACACTAACCCTCCCACCTTCAATCACCTTTTAAATCCCACATCTCCCCAATCCCCCCATCCCCCCCCATCCCAATCCCCCCCCCCTTCCATTCTCCCAAAAAAACCCCAAATCATCCCACCACCCCCACTAATAAAACCCCCCCCTCCCCACCCTATACACCCCCAACACCACTAACCCCTCCCACCCTACAATCACCCTTTTATAATCCCATTCCTCCCAAATCCCCATCCCCCATCCCAATCCCCCCCCTTCATTCTCCAACAACCAACCCCAAATCATCACCACCCCACACTAATATCTATCATATCCCTCCACCCTCATCACCAACACCACTAACCCCCCCACCTTAATCACTTTTACAAACTCCCACATCCTCCCCACATCATCCCCCCCATCCAATCCCTTCCAATTCCTCCCAAAAACAACCCCAAATCATCCACACCACCACACTACATATCTATAACCTATCCCTCACACCCCTCATCACCCCCAACACCCTAACCCCCTCCCCCTAATCACCTTTTTAAACCTCCCACTTCCTCCCCACATCCCACATCCCCCTCCCAATCCCCCCCCCCCTTCCATTCTCAAAAACAACCCCAATCATCCCACACCACACACTACATATCTATAACCACTATCCCTCACCCCCTATCACCCCAACACACTAACCCCTCCCACCCTAAATCCTTTTATAAATCCCACATTCCTCCCCACATCCCCCCATCCCCCCCATCCCAATCCCCCCCTTCATTCCTCCCAAAAAAACCCAAATCATCCCACACCCACCCACTACATCAAAACCACTATCCCTCCCCCCCCTCATCAACAACTAACCTCCCAAATCACACCCTTTTAAATCTCCCACCCTCCCAATCCCCCCCATCCCCCCCATCCATCCCCCCCCTTCCATTCTCAACAACACCCACATCATCCACACCACCCAACTACATATTATAACATATCCCCCCCTATCACCCAACACCACTACTCCCACCCTTAATCATTTTAAAATCCCCACATCCTCCCCCAATCCCCCCCATCCCCCATCCCAATCCTTCATTCCCCCCCAACACAACCCAAAATCATCCACACAACACTACATATTATAACAAATCATCACCCTATCACCCCCAACACACTAACCCCTCCCCACCCTTAATCATTTTAAACTCCACACTTCTCCCCAATCCATCCCCATCCCAATCCCCCCCCCTCATTCTCAACAACCCAAATCATCCCACACCACACATCATATCTAAATATCCCCAATATTAACCCAACAACTAACCCCCCCCCACCCACCTCAATCACTTTACAAATCCACAACCTCCCCAATCCCCCATCCCCCCCCATCCCAATCCCCCCCTTCCATTCTCCCAACCAAAAAAATATCACACCCACCCACACTACAAATAAAACAATCTCCACTATCAAACACACTAACCTCCCCACCCAACACACCTCCAAATCCACATCCTCCCCCCATCAACCCCCCCATCCCAATCCCCCCCCCTCCATTCCTCCCCACACAAAACAAATCATCACACCCCACTACAATCTAAACCACTCACCCTCCATCCCCAAACACCCCAACACCCCCCCTCCCACCCAAATCACTTATAAATCCCACATCCTCCCCATCATCCCCCCCCCCATCCATCCTTCCATTCTCCAAAAAAACAAATCATCCCACACCACCCACACTACACATTCTAAACAATAATCCACCCTCTTCACACCCCCAACTCACTAACCCTCCACCAAAACCCTTTTACCTAAATCCCCATTCTCCCCAATCACATCCCCCCCATCCCAATCCCCCCCCCCTTCCATTCTAAAACACAACCCCAAATCATCCCACAACACCCACACTACATTTATAACTATCCCCTCACATATCACCCCCCCAACAAACTAACTCCAACCAAATCACCTAAATCAAACCCTCACATCCTCCCCACATCCCCACATCCCCCCCCCCCATCCAATCCCCCCTTCCATTCTCCAACACAACAACCCAAAATCACACCACCCACACTACATATTATACCACTATCTCACCCCCTATCACCCCCAACAACTAACCCCTCACCCTTATCACCCTTTTAAATCCCCCACATCCCCACATCATCCCCCCATCAATCCTTCCATTCCTCCAAAACAAAACCCCACATCATCCCACACCACCCACACTACATATCTATAACCATATCACCTATCACAACACACTAACCCTCCCACCCTTAATCACCTTTTAACCCCCTCCCACCCCCAATCCATCCCCCCCCATCCCAATCCCCCCTTCCATTCCACACAAAACCCCCAACATCCCCAAAACCACCAATACATATAATAACCCACCCCCCTATCCCCCAACACACTAACTCCCACCACAATCATTTTATAAACTCCATTCCTCCACATCCCCCATCCCCCCCCCCATCCAATCCCCCCCCTTCCATTCTCCAAAAAAACCCCAAATCATCCACACACCACACTACATATTTCTAAATATCCCTCACTCACACCACACCCCCACTAACCCCTCCCACCCTTAATCACTTTTACTACATCCCACTCCCCCACATCCCCATCCCCCCCCCCATCCCAATCCCCCCCTTCCATTCTCAAACAAAACCCAACATCATCCCACACACCCACACTACATATTATAAATATCCCTCACCACCTATCAACCCCAACACCACTAACCCCTCCCACCTATAATCACTTTTACAACCTCCCATTCCTCCCCAATCCCCACATCCCCCCCATCCAATCCCTTCCATTCTAACAAAACAAATCATCACACCCACACTACAATTCTATAACATATCCCTCACTATCACCCCCAACACATCCCCCTCCAAATCACTTTTACTAAACTACCACCCTCCCACATCCCCACATCCCCCCCCCCATCCCAATCCCCCCCCCTTCCATTCTCAAAACAACAACCCAAATCATCCCACACCACCCACACTACATATTATAAATATCCCTCACCCCACCCTCATCACACCCAACACCATAACCCCCACCACTAATCACCCTTATAAAATCCCACATCCCCCCAATCCCCCATCCCCCCCACATCCCAATCCCCTCATCCTCCAAACAAACCCAATCATCACACCACCCACACTACATCTATAAATATCCCTCACCCTATCACCCCCCAACACTAACCCCCCCCACCCAATAATCACTTTTACCAATCCCACATCCTCCCCAATCCCACATCCCCCCATCCCAATCCCCCTTCCATTCTCCAAAAAAACCCCAAATCATCCCACACCACCCACATACATATTATAAATATCCCTCACCTAACACCACCACTAACTCCCCAAATCACCCTTTAAATCCCACATCTCCCACATCCCCACATCCCCCCATCCCAATCCCCCCCCCATTCCATTCTCCAAAAACCAACCCCACATAATCCACACCACACAAAAATTATAAACATAACCCTCCCCTATCACCCAACACCCCCCCACTAACCCCCTCCCACCATAATCACTTTTATAAATCCCACTTCCTCCCCATCATATCATCCCCCCCCCTTCCATTCTCAAAAAACCCCCAACATCATCACACACCCCAAATACATATTATAACATATCCCCCTCACCTATTACACCAACACCCACTAACCCCTCACCCTTAATCACCTTTTACCCAAAATCCCACTTCTCCCAATCCCCCCCCCATCCCCCATCCCAATCCCCCCTTCCATTCTCCACAAAAAACAACCCCAAATCATCTCCCACACACCCACACTACATTCAAAAAATACCCTCACCCCCTAACCCCCCAACAACTAACCCCATCCCACATACAACACCTTTTACAAACTCCATTCCTCCCCACATCCCCACATCCCCCCCCCATCCCAATCCCTTCCATTCTCCACAAAAACCCAAATCATCCCACACCACCCACACTACATATTATAACATATCCCTCACCCCTATCACCCCCAACCCCCACTAACCCCTCCACCTAAATCATTTAAAATCCCACTTCTCCCAACATCCATCCCCCCATCCCAATCCCCCCCCTTCCATTCTCAAAAACAACCCAAATCATCCACACCCACAATACATATCTATAACATATCCCTCACCCTATACACCAAAACCACTAACCCCCTCCCATTTAATCATTTTACCAAATCCCATCCCCAATCATCCCCCAATCCAATACCCCCCCCTTCCATTCTCCAAACAACCCCAAATCATCACACCACATACATATCTATAACATATCCCTCACCTATCACCAACACACTAACCCCTCCACCTTAAAACCCCTTTTACAAAAATCCCACATCCTCCCCATCCCCACATCCCCCCCATCCCAATCCCCCCCCTTCCATTCTCAAAAAAACCCAAATCATCCCACACCACCCACATAATATCTAAATATCCCTCAATATCACCCAACAACTAACTCCCAATAAAAACACCCTTTTATAATCCCCATTCCTCCCCAATCATCCCCCCCATCCCAATCCCCCTTCCATTCTCACAACAAACAACCCAAATCATCCACAACCCACTACATATTATAAATATCCCTCACCTATCACAAATAACCTCACCCAAAATCATTATAATCTCCCATTTCCCCAATCCCCCCCCCCCCATCCAATTTCCATTCTCAAAAAAACCCAAATCATCCCACACCACCCACAAACATATTATAAATACCCCCTCACCCTATCACACCCCAACACACTAACTCCCACCAATCATTTTCTAAATCATCTCCCCAATCCAATCCCCCATCCAATCCCCCATCCCCCCCCCCT
The DNA here is from genome assembly GCA_032207245.1 of Pardosa pseudoannulata. Classification (NCBI taxonomy): domain Eukaryota; kingdom Metazoa; phylum Arthropoda; class Arachnida; order Araneae; family Lycosidae; genus Pardosa; species Pardosa pseudoannulata. The sequence continues at coordinate 16,854 of JAGEOH010000023.1, read as the reverse complement.
TCCATTCTCAAAAAAACCCAAATCATCCACACCACCCACACTACATATTATAACATATCCCTCCCCCCCTATCACCCAAAAACTAACCTCCACCCTTAATCATTTTAAATCTCATCCTCCCCACATCCCCCATCCCCCATCCCAATCCACCTTCATTCTCCAAAAAAACAACATCATCCCACACCACCCAACTACATATTATAAATATCCTCATATCACACCCAACACACTAACTCACCCTAAATTTTACTAAACTCCCATTCCTCACATCATCACCCCCCCATCATCCCCCCCCCCCCCCCCCCCCTTCCATTCACCCAAAAACCCCAAATCATCCCACACCAACACTACATACATCACCCCTCCCCCCCACAAACACCCAACCCAAAATCATACCCCCCACATCCACCCCCAACCCCCAACCCCCCCCCATCCCAATCCCCCCCTTCCAAACACCAAATCACCCCCACCCCCAACATAACACACCCACCCACCCCAAAACCCCCCCCCCCCACCCCCCACCCCACCCACACCCCAAAACCCCACCCCACCACCCCCACCCCCACCCCCCACCCCCCCCAACAAACCAACCCCCCCCCACACCCCCCCCCCCCCCAACCAAACAACAAACCCACAACCCCCCCCCCCCAACCCCCCCCACCCCCCCCCCCCCCCCATTAAAACCCCACCCCCACCACCCCCACCCCCATCCCCTCCCCCAATCCCCATCCCAACATCACCAAAACCCCACATCACCCCCCCCCCCCCCATCCAATCCAAACCCAAACCCCTCCACCCCACCCCCAACCCCACCCCACCACAATCACATACCAAAACCCCCACATCCCCACCCCCCACCCCCCCCCCCCCCCCAAACCCCCCCCCACCCCCCCAACCCCAAAACAACCCCACACCCCCCCCATACAAAACAACCCACCCACCCACAACCCCCCCCACCCACCCCCCCACCCAAAACACCAAAACCCCCCCACCCAAATCACCCCCCACCCCCACACCCACCCCCCCCCCACCCCATCCCCCCCCACCCCCCCCCCCCCCACCCCACCCCCCAACCAAACAAACACCACCATCCCCTCAACACCACCACCCCCCCCAAACCCCCCACCCACCCCCCACACCAAATTAATCCCATCCCTCCCCACATCCCCAACCCCCCCCCCCACCCCAACCCCCATCCATCCCCCCAAAACCCATCAACCACCCCAACCCCCCACCTACAACAACAAACACCCACCCCCCCAACACCACACCACCCTACCCCCCCACCCATTATCACCCCACCCCAATCCCCCCACATCCCCCCAATCCCCCCAACCCCCCCCCCCAATCCAATCCCCCCCCATTCTCCAAAAACAACCCAAATCCCCACACCACCACACAATATATTATAAAAACCCTCACCATACCCCAAACACCCCCACACCCCCCCACCCACCCAAAATAACCAAAACTCATACCTCCCCACACCCCCATCCCCCCCCATCCCAATCCTTCCATTCACCCAAAAAAAAACCAAAATCATCCCACACCCACACTACCCATAAATATCACACCTCATCACCCCCCCAACCCCTACCCCACCCACTATCATCACCTAAATCCTTCTCCCCACATCCCCATCCCCCCCATCCCAATCCCCCCCCTTCCATCCACCCCCCAAAAACAAAACCCCAAATCATCCCACACCACCCCCACACAACAAAAACCCCCACACCAACCCCCCCAACACCCCCACCCCCAAACCCCACCCAACCACTTAACACACACCCACTAACCACCCACACCCCCCACCCCCCAACCCCCAACCCCCCCCCAACCCACCCCAAACCCCCCATCACCCCCAACATAAAACAAAATCCCCACACCCCCCTAACCCCCACCCCCCTCCCCCCACCCCCCCAAATCTCCCCAACCACCCCACAACCCCCCCCCCCCCCCCATCCCCATCCCCCCATCTTCCCCAAAAACAACCCAATCATACCCCCCCACACATAATATAAAAACCTCACCCTCCCCCCCACCCCCCACACCCACCCAAATCACCCCAATTCAACCCCACACATATCACCACCCCCACAACCCCCCCAATCCCATCCCCCCCTTCATCCACCCACAAACCCCCATCAACCCCCCCCACCCCCCTACATAAAAATATAACAACCTCACCTATCCACCCAACCCACAACCCCCCCCCACCCCTCCCACCCAAAACCCTATTACCTCCCACATCTCACATCCCCATCCCCCCCCCAATCCCACCCCCCCCCCCATCCTATATCCCCCAAACACAACCCAACAATCCCTCACACCCACCCAAATATTATAACAAAATATCCCCCCCACCTCATCACCCAACATAACTCCCACCCAACAATCACTTTTACCCCAAATCTATCTCCCCACATCCCCCCCATCCCCCCATCCCAATCCTTCCATTCTCAAAAAAACCCAAATCATCCCACACACCCACACTACATATATAAATATCCCCCCCCTATCACACCCAACACCACTACCCCTCCAACCTAATCATTTACAAATCCCCCCCCCCAATCCCCCATCCCCCCCATCCCAATCCCCCCCTTCCATTCTCCAAAAAAAACCCAAATCATCCCACACCACCCACACTACATAATATAACATATCCCTCCCCCCTATCAACCCAACACCACTAACCCCCCCCCACCCAAAATCCCCTTTACTAAACCCCCACTTCCTCCCCACATCCCCACATCCCCCCATCCCCAATCCCCCCCCCTTCCATTCCTCCAAAAAAACCCAAATCATCCCACACCACCCACTACATATTATAAACCAATATCACCCCAAACCCCAACACCCCACTAACTCCCACCCTAAATCATTTTTAAAATCCCACACCTCCATCCCCAATCCCCCCCATCCAATCCCCCCCCCCCCCTTCCATTCCTCCCAAAAAAACAAACATCATCCCACACCCCACCCTACATATAAACATATACCCTCCCCCCCTATCACCCCCCAACAATCACCCTCCACAATCACATTTACAAATCCACTTCTCCAATCCCCACATCCCCCCCCCATCCAATCCCCTTCCATCCAACAAAAACAAATCATCCCACACCACCCACACTACATATATAAATATCCCTCCCTCATCACCCCAACACCCCACTAACCCCTCCCACCCTAATCACATAAAATCCATTCCTCCAATCATCCCCCCCCCATCCAATCCCCCCCCCCCCTTCCATTCTCCAAAAAAAACCCCAAATCATCACACACACCCACACTACATATCTATAATATCCCTCCACTCATCACCCCCCAACACCACTAACCCCCTCCCACCCTTAATCATTTTACAAATCCCTTCCTCCCAATCCCCCATCCCCCCCATCCCAATCCCCTTCCATTCTCCACAAAAACCCAAATCATCCCACACACCACACTACATATTATAACCATATCACCCTATCACAACTAACCCCCTCCCACAATCATTTATAAATCCCATTTCCTCAATCCCCCATCCATCCCAATTTCCATTCTCACAAAAACCCCAAATCATCCCACACCACCCCACATACATATATAAATATCCCTCCATATACACCCACACCCCACTAACCTCCCACCAATCACAATAAATCCCACATCCTCCCACCCCACACCCCCATCCCCCCATCCCAATCCCCCCCCCTTCCATTCTCAAAAAAACCCCAACATCATCCCACACCACCCACACTACATATTATAACAATCCCCCTCACCCCCCCCCCCAACACCCCACTAATCCCATACAATCCCCTTTTACCAAATCCCATTCCTCCCCCCCAATCCCCCATCCCCCCCCCCCAATCCCCCCCCCTTCCATTCTCAACAAAACCCCAATCATCCAACCACCCCATACATATCTAACCCCCCCCTATCCCCCCATCACCCCCCCACCCACACCCCAAAATTATCAAACTCCCACATCCTCCCACACCCCCATCCCCCCATCCCAATCCATCCATACCCACAACAACCCCAAAATCATCCCCCCACCACCCCACCATAAAATAAATAACCCCATCCCCACCCCCCCCCCCCCCAACACCACACACCCCCTCCCCCACCCACCCAAATCCCCCAATCTCACCCCCAACACCCCACACCCCACCCCCCCCATCCCAACCCCCCCCCCCCCCCCCCCCCACCCCAACACCCCCCCATCATCCCCCCCCCCCCCAACCACAACAAACAACCCCCACAACCCCCCCATAACCCCAACCCCCCCCACCACCCCCACCCACCCCAAAATCATCACCCACCCCACAACCACCCCCCCACCCCCACCCCCCCCCCCCAACCCCCCCCCCCATTCACACCAACAACAAATCCACCCCACCCCCCAATAAACACCCATCACCCACCCCCAAACCCCCACCCCCCCCAACACCCCCCACCCTAAAACACACAAAAACCCCACCCCACCCCCACATCCCCCACCCCCCCCCACCCAATCCCCCCCCCCCCAAACAAACAACCCCACAATCAACCCACACCCCCCATCCAAAAAAACACCCCAACCCAACCCCCCCACAACCCCCCCCCCCCAACCCCACCCCACCAACACCCCACACCACCCCCACACCCCCACCCCCCACCCCCATCCCCCCCCCCCCATCACAAACCCCCCCCCCCCAACCCCCCCCCCCCCAAATCCCCACCACCCCCACTACATAATCCACACCACACCCCACACAATAACCCCCCCCCCCCCCCCACTAACCCCCTCCCACCACACAATCACTATACAAAAACCCCCCAATCCCCACATCCCCATCCCCCCCCCAATCCCCCCCCCCCCCTTCCATTCCAAAAACAACCCAAATCATCCCACACCCACACAAAAATCAATAACATATCCCACCCCTATCACACCCAACACCAAACTCCCACCAATCATTTTACAATCCCACTTCCTCCCCAATCCCCCATCCCCCCATCCCAATCCCCCCTTCCATTCTCCAAAACAACCCAAATCATCCCAACCACCCACTACATATCTATAAACCTATCCCTCACCTCACCCCCCAAACCACTAACCCTCCACCCACAATCACTTTTACCTAAATCCAACCCTCCCCAATCCCCCATCCCCCCATCCCAATCCCCCCCCCCCTTCCATACCCAAAAACAACCCAAATCATCCCACACCACACACTACATATCTATAAATATCCCTCCACCCCTCATCACCCCCCCAACACACTAACCCCCTCCCACCCTAATCACTTTTATAAATCCACATCCTCCCAATCCCCACATCCCCCCCCCCCCCATCCAATCCCCCTTCCATTCCCTCCCAAAAAAACCCAACATCATCCCACACCACCCACACTACATATATATAAATATCCCCTCACCCTATCACCCCAACACACTAACCTCCCACAAATCACTTTTAACAAATCCACTTCCTCCCCATCCACATCCCCCCCCATCCAAATCCCCCCCCCTTCCATTCTCCCCAACAAAACCCAAACATCATCCCACACCACCCACACTACATATCTATAACATATCCCCTCACCCTATACACCCCCCCACTAACCCCTCCCACCTTAATCACACCCAAACCCACTCCTCCACAATCCCCCATCCCCCATCCCAATCCCCCCTTCCATTCTCAAAACAACCCCAAAATCATCCCACACCACCACACTACATATTATAACATATCCCTACCCCAACACCCCAACACCCCACTACTCCCCCCACACAATCCTTTTAAATCCCATTCCTCCCAATCCATCCCCCCCATCCCAATCCCCCCCTCCATTCTCCCAACCAAAACCCCAACACATCCCCACCCCACACTACATCTATACACTATCCCTCACCCTAACACCAACCATAACACCCTCCCCAACTAAATCACCCTTTACCACCCCACACTTCCTCCCACATCCCCATCCCCCCCCCATCCAATCCCCCCCTTCCATTCTCAACAAACAACCCCAACATCATCCCACACCACCCCAAATATCTATAACATATCCCCTCCCCCCCTATACACCCCAACACACTAACCCCCTCCAACCCACCTTAATCACTTTTCAACTCCCACATTCTCCCCAATCCCCCAATCCCCCCCATCCAATCCCCTTCCATTCTCCCCCAAACCCAACCCCAAATCATCCCACCACCCACACTACATATCTATAACCTATCCCTCACCTAACACCAACACCCACTAACCCCCTCCCACCTATAATCACCTTTTACACAAACTCCCATTCCTCCCCCCACCCCCCATCCCCCCCATCCCAATCCCCCCCCCCTTCCATTCTCAAACCAAACCCAAATCATCCACACACCACACACATATCTTATAACATATCTCCCACCCATCCCCCCCAACCCCCCCCCCACTAACCCCCTCCACACAATCACTTTTACTAAATCCCACCCTCCCCAATCCCCACATCCCCCCCCCATCCCAATCCCCCTTCCATTCCTCCCCAACAACCCCAACCCTCATCCCCCAACCACCCACACTACAAAAAACAATCCCTCACCCACCCCCCCACACTACCCCCTCCCACAAATCACTTTTACTACCTCCACATCCTCCCCAATCCCCCATCCCCCCATCCAATCCCCCTTCCATTCCTCCAAAAACCCAAATCATCCCACACCCACCCTACATATTATAAACCCCCCCCACCTATACACCCCCACACCACTAACCCCCTCCCACCCTAATCACTTTTACTACCCCCTCACTTCCTCCCCAATCCCCCATCCCCCCCCCATCCCCAATCCCCCTTCCATTCTCCCCAACAACCCCAAATCATCCACACCACCCACACTACATATCTATAACATATCCCCTCACCCTATCACACCCCAACACCCCCATAACCCCCCCACCCCTTAATCACTTTTACCAAAATCACTTCCTCACCCCCCCCATCCCCCCCCCATCCCAATCCTTCCATTCTCAAAAAAAACCCCAAATCATCCCACACCACCCCACACTACATAATATAACATATCCCCCCCCCCTCATCACCCAACCCACTAACACCACCTAAATCACTTTTACAATCCCACATCCCCCACACCCCCAACCCCCCCCATCCCAATCCCCCCTTCAATTCTCAAACAACCCCACATCATCCACACCACACTACATATTATAAATATCCCACCTATCACCCACACCCACTAACCCTCCACCAAAATCACTTTTACAAACCTCCCACATCTCCCCAATCCCCCCATCCCCCCCATCCAATCCCCCCTTCCATTCTCCAAAAACAACCAAAATCATCCCACACACCCACATACATATTATAAATATCCTCACCCCCCCCTCTTACCCCAAACACTACCCTCCAACTAATCACCCTTTTACCCCCCCATCTCCATTCTCACATCCCCCCCATCCCCCCCCCAACCCAATCCCCCCCCCCCCCCCCCCCCCCTTCCATTCTCCAAACAAAACAAATCATCCCACACCACCCACACTACATATTATAACCCATATCTCCACTCCACACCCCCCCCAAACCCCACTAACCCCCTCCACCTAAATAATTTTCCCCTAAACTCCCACTTCCTCCCTCATCCCCCATCCCCCCCCCCCCCCAATCCCCCCCCCCCCCCCCCTCCATTCTCCAAAAAACCCCAAATCATCATCCCACACCCACTACATATCTATAACATATATCCCCCACCCTATTACACCCACACCCACTAACCCTCCCAACCCAATCACCTTCCACACCTCCCAAATCCCCCCATCCCATCCCCAATCCCATCCCCCCCTTCATTCTCCAAAAAAACCCCAACATCATCCCCACACACCACACTACATATTATACATATCCTCCCACCTATCACCCCAACACACTAACCCCCTCCCACAAATCACCTTTTCCAACTCATTCTCCCCACATCCCCATCCCCCCCCCATCCCAATCCCCCCCTTCCATTCTCCAAACAAAACCCAACATCATCCACACACCCACATACATATTATAAATATCCCTCCTCCCCTCATCAACCCCAACACACTAACCCCCTCCCACCCTAATCAACCTTTTCATACTCCCACATCTCCCCACATCCCCACATCCCCCATCCCAATCCCCCCTTCCATTCTCCCCCAAAAACAACCCCAACCATCATCCCACACACCAATAAATATATTATAATATCCCCCACCTATCACACCCCCACCCCCACTAACCCCACCTCACCCTAATCACCTTTTACAAATTCCCACTCCTCCCAATCCATCCCCCCCCCATCCCAATCCCCTTCATTCTCCAAACCAAAAAACCCCAAATCATCCACACACCACACTAATATATAAATATCCCTCCCACCCTATCACCCCAACACACTAACCCTCCCACCAAAATCACTTTTACTAACTCCCACATCCTCCCCACATCCCCACATCCCCCCCATCCCAATCCCCCTTCCATTCTCCAAACAACAACCCCAAATCATCCCACACCACCCACACATATTATAAATATCCCCCTCCACCCCCCCCCACTAACCCCCCTCCACCCTTAATCACCTTTTAAACTCCATCCTCCCCACATCCCCCATCCCCCCCCCATCCCAATCCCCCTTCCATTCTCCCCCCCAAAAACAACCCCAAATCATCCACACCACCCCCCACTACATATCTATAAATATCCCCCTCACCTATCACCCAACACCACTAACCCCCTCCCACCCATAATCATTTTTACACACCCATCCTCCCCACATCCATCCCCCCCATCCCAATCCCCCCCCCTTCCATTCTCCAACACAAAACCCAAATCATCCCACACCACCCACTACATAAAATAACCATATATCCCCCCTCACCATCACCCCAACACCCACTAACCCCTCCCACCTTAAATCACTTTTATCCCACTTCCTCCCCACATCCCCCCATCCCCCCCATCCCAATCCCCCCCTTCCATTCTCCAAAAAACCCCAAATCATCCACACACCCACACTACATATTATAAATATCCCTCACCCTATCACCCAACACCACTAACTCACCCTAAATCATTTTATAAATCTCCACATCTCCCCAATCCCCATCCCCCCCATCCAATCCCCCTTCCATTCTCCAAAAAAACCCCAAATCATCCAACCACCCACACTACATATATAAATATCCCTCACCCCTATCACCCAACCACTAACCCCCCTCCACCCTTAATCACCTTTTACATCTCCATCCACCAATCCCCCCATCCCCCCCATCCCAATCCCTTCCATTCCTCCAACAAAACCAAATCATCCCACACCACCCACACTACATATTATAAATATCCTCACCTCATCACCCAACACACACTAACCCTCCCACCCTTAATCACCTTTTATAAACTCCCACATCCTCCCCAATCCCACATCCCCCCATCCCAATCCCCCTTCCATTCTCCAAAAAAACCCAAATCATCCCACACACCCACACTACATATTATAAATATCCCCCCCTCATCACCCCCCCCCAACACCCACTAACCCTCCACCTAAATCAATTTTATAAATCCCACTTCCTCCTCCCCAATCCCCATCCCCCCATCCCAATCCCCTTCCATTCTAAACAAACCCCAAATCATCCACACCACCACACTACATATATAACATATCCCTCACTATCACACCCAACACACTAACCTCACCCTAATCACTTTTTACACTCCCATTCCTCCCCAATCCCCAATCCCCCCCCCCCCCATCCCAATCCCCCCCCTTCCATTCTCCAAAAACCCAAATCATCCCACCCCCCACACTACATATTATAAATATCCTCACCCTATACACCACACCCACTAACCCCTCCACCAAATCCCCTTTTTTCAAACTCCCACTTCCTCCCAATCCCCCATCCCCCCCATCCCCAATCCCCTTCCATCCTCCCAAAAAAACCCAAATCATCCACACACCCATACATATTATAACCATATCCCCTCCCCTATCACCCCCCCAACACCACTACCCCTCCACCTAAATCACTTTTTATAAATCTCCACATCCTCCCCAATCCCATCCCCCCCATCCAATCCCCCTCCCTTCCATTCTCCCAAAAAAACCCCAATCATCACACCCACACTACATATTATAATATCCCTCCACTATCACACCAACCCCACTAACCCCTCCCACCCTAAATCACTTTTAATCCCACATCCTCCAATCCCCATCCCCCCCATCCAATCCCCCTTCCATTCTCAAAACAACCCCAAATCATCCCACACCACAACTACATATTATAAATATCCCCTCACCCTATCACACCAACACCACTAACCCTCCCACCTTAAATCACTTTTACAAATCCACATCCTCCCCACATCCCCCCATCCCCCCCCATCCCAATCCCCCCTTCCATTCCTCCAAACAACCCCAAATCATCCCACCACCCACCCTACATATTATAATATCCCCCCCCCTATCACCCAACACACTAACTCCACCAATACCCTTTTACCAAACTCCATTCTCCCACATCCCATCCCCCCATCCCAATCCCCTTTCTCCAAAAAAACCCAAATCATCCCACACCACCCAACTACATATTATAAATATCCTCACCTATCACCCCCAACACACTAACCCCTCCCACCCTAAATCACCTTTTAAATCTCCCACTCCCCCACATCCCCATCCCCCCATCCAATCCCCCCCCTTCATTCTCCAAAAAAACCCAAATCATCCACACACCACCACTACATATCTATAAATATCCTCCCCTATCACCAACCACTAACCCTCCCACCTAATCACCCTTTTACACCTCCCACATCCTCCCCAATCCCCATCCCCCCATCCCAATCCCCCCTTCCATTCTCCAAACAAACCCAAATCATCCACACCCCACACTACATATATAAATATCCCTCACCTATCCCCAACACCACTAACCCCCCCCACCCATAATCACCTTTTAAAACTCATTCCTCCCCAATCCCCCCCATCCCCCCATCCAATCCCTTCCATTCTCCAAAAAAACCCCAAATCATCCACACCACCCACACTACATATCTATAAATATCCCCTCACCTATCACCCAACCACTAACCTCCCACCCTTAATCACCTTTTACAACCCTCCCACTTCCTCCCCAATCCCCCATCCCCCCCATCCAATCCCCCCCCCCTTCCATTCTCCAACAAAAACCCCAAATCATCCACACCACCCAACTACATATTATAAATATCCCCCCCTCACCCCAACACCACTAACCCCTCCCACCCTTAATCACTTTACAAATCCCCACTTCCTCCCCAATCCATCCCCCCCATCCCAATCCCTTCCATTCCTCAAACAAAACCCCAAATCATCCCACACCACACACTACATTATAAACTATCCTCACTATCCCCCAACACCACTAACCCTCCCCACCCTAATAACTTTTACAAAATCCCCACATCCTCCCAATCCCACATCCCCCCCCATCCCAATCCCTTCCATTCTCCAAAAAAACCCAAATCATCCACACCACAACTACATATTATAAATATCCTCACCTATCACCAACACCACTAACCCCCCCCTCCACCTTAATCACCTTTTACTAACTCCATTCCTCCCCACATCCCCATCCCCCCATCCCAATCCCCCCCCTTCCATTCTCAAAAAAACCCCAAATCATCCCACACCACCACACTACATATAATAAATATCCACTCACACCCCCCCCCACACACTAACCCTCCCAACCCTTAATCACTTTATAAACTCCCAATCCTCCCACATCCCCCATCCCCCCATCCCAATCCCCTTCCATTCTCAAACAAACCCCAAATCATCCCACACCACCCACATACATATTATCCATATCCCTACTATCACACCAACACACTAACCTCCACCCAATCATTTACAAATCCCACATCCTCCCCAATCCATCCCCCCCCCATCCCAATCCCTTCCATTCTCCAAAAACAACCCAAATCATCCCACACCACCCACTACATATCTATAACCCTCACCTCATCACACCCAACACACTAACCCCTCCCACCAAATCACTTTTATAAATCTCCCATCCTCCCCAATCCCCCCATCCCATCCCAATCCCCCCTTCATTATCCACAAAAACCCAATCATCACACCCACACTAATATATAAATATCCCTCACTATCCCCCCAACACACTAACCCCTCCACCCTAATCACTTTTATAAATCCCACTTCCTCCCAATCCCCCCATCCCCCCATCCAATCCCCTTCCATTCTCCAAAAAAACCCAAATCATCCCAACCACCCAACTACATATTATATAATATCCCTCACCCTATACACCCAACACCACTAACCCCTCCCACCCTTAATCACTTTATAAATCCCCACATCCTCCCCAATCCCCATCCCCCCCATCCCAATCCCCTTCCATTCTCAAAAAACCCCAATCATCCCACACCACCACACTACATATTAAATATCCCTCACCCTATCACCAACACACTAACCCTCCACTTAAATCACCTATAAATCCCACATCCTCCCCATCATCCCCCCCCCATCCCAATCCCCCTTCCATTCTCCAAAAAAACCCAAATCATCCCACACACCACACTACATATCTATAAATATCCCTCCACTATCACCCAACACACTAACCCTCCACCTTAATCACCTTTTAAACTCCCACTTCCTCCCAATCCCACATCCCCCCATCCCAATCCCCCCTTCCATTCTCCCCAAAAAAACCCAAATCATCCCACACACCCACACTACATATCTAAATAAATCACCCTTACACCCAACACACTAACCCTCCCACCTTAATCACCTTTTACTAAATCCCACTCCTCCCCAATCCCAATCCCCCATCCCAATCCCCCCTTCCATTCTCCAAAAACCCCAAATCATCCAACACCACCCACACTACATATTATAAATATCCCTCACCTATCACCCCCCAACACCACTAACCTCCCACCTAAATCATTTTACAAATCCCACATCTCCCAATCCACATCCCCCCCCCATCCCATCCCCCTTCCATTCTCCAAAAAAACCCAAATCATCCACCACCACACTACATATTATAAATATCCCTCACTATCACACCCAAACCTAAACCCTCCCATATAATCACTTTTATAAATCCCATCCTCCCCAATCCCCACATCCCCCATCCCAATCCCCCTTCCATTCCCCAAAAAACCCAAATCATCCACACCACCAACTACATATTATAAATATCTCACCTACACCCAAACCACTAACCCTCCCACCTAATCACTTTTAAAACTCCAATCCTCCCAAACCCCCATCCCCATCCCAATCCCCCCTTCCATTCTCCAAAAAAAACCCAATCATCCACACCACCACACTACATATATAAATCCCCCCCTATCAACCCCACTAACCCCTCCACTTAATCACTTTTCCCCACTCCACCCAATCCCCCAATCCCCCCCCATCCATCCCCCTTCATTCTCCAAAAAAACCCAAATCATCCCACACCACCAACTACATATTATAAATCTCCTCACCTCATCACCCAACACACTAACCCCTCCCACCTATAATAATTTTTAAACCCCCTCCAATCCCACCCCCCCCCATCCAATCCCCCTTCCCCAAAAAAACCCAAATCATCCCACACCACCAACTACATATTATAAATATCCTCACCTATCACCCAACACACTAACCCCTCCCACCCTTAATCACCTTTTACAAATCTCCAATCTCCCAATCCCCATCCCCCCATCCCAATCCCCCCTTCCATTCTCCAAAAAAACCCCAAATCATCCACCACCCACACTACATATTATAAATATCCCTCACTATAACACACTACCCTCCCACCCTTAATCATTTTAAACTCCACATCCTCCCAACCCCCACATCCCCCCATCCCAATCCCCTTCCATTCTCCAAAAACCCAAATCAAACAAACTACATATTATAAATATCCCTACCTATCACACCCAACACTAACCCCCCCTCCAACCTTAATCACCTTTTTATAAATCCACATCCTCCCAATCCCACATCCCCCATCCCAATCCCCCTTCCATTCTCCAAAAAAACCCAAAATCATCCCACACACCCAACTACATATTATAAATCCCTCACCTAAACCCCCCAACACCCCCCCCTCCACCAAATCACTTTTAAAAATCTCCCACTTCCTCCCCAATCCCACATCCCCCCCATCCAATCCCCCCCTTCTTCTCCAAAAAACAAAAATCATCCCACACCCACACATACATATTATAAATATCCTCCACCTATCACACCCAACACATAACCCCCCCCCCCTCCATAAATCACTTTTACAAATCCCACTTCCTCCAATCCCCCATCCCCCCCATCCCAATCCCCCTTCCATTCTCCAAACAAAACCCAAATCATCCCACACCCAACTACATATTATAATATCCCTCACCTATCACCCCAACACACTAACCCCTCCACAATCATTTTATAAATCTCTCCCCACATCCCCCCATCCCCCATCCCAATCCCCCCTTCATTCTCCAACAAAACCAATCATCAACCCACACTAATATAAAAAAATCCCTCAATAACCACAAAAACTAACCCTCCACCCCAAATCACTATAATTCCACATCTCCAATCCATCCCCCCCATCCCAATCCCCCTTCCATCAAAAAAAACCCAAATCATCCCACCACCCACTACATATTAAAACATCCCCCCTATCACACCCAACACATAACCCCACCTTAATTTTACAAATCCCCCACATCTCCCCCATCCCCCCCCATCCAATCCCTTCATTCTCCCAAAAAAACCCCAAATCATCCCACCCACATACATATTATAATACTCCCCCCTATCACACCCAACACACTAACCACCCCTTAATCACTTTTTTATAAACTCCACTCCTCCCAATCCCCCCATCCCCCCTTCCAATCCCCTTCCATTCCAAAAAAACCCAAAAATCCACACCACAACTACATATTATAAATATCCCTCACTATACACCCCAACAACTAACCCCTCCACCTAATCATTTTACAAAATCCCCACATCCTCCCAATCCCATCCCCCCCAATCCCCCCCTTCCATTCTCCAAAAAAACCCCAAATCATCCCACACCACCAACTACATATTATAAACATATCCCTCTATCACCCCAACACAATAACCCTCCCACTAATATTTTACAAAATCTCCCCACATCCTCCAATCCCCCATCCCCCCCCCATCCCAATCCCCCTTCCATCTCAAAAAAAAACCCAAATCATCCCACACCACACTACATATTATAATTCCCCTATAACACCCACACATAACCCTCCACCCTTAATCACCTTTTACAAAATCTCCCATTCCTCCCAATCCCCCATCCCCCCCATCCAATCCCCCTTCCTCCAAAAAAACCCAAATCATCAACCACAACTAAATATTATAAATATCCCTCCCTATCCCCCCAACACATAACCCCTCCCACCAATACTTTTATAAACTCCATCCTCCACAATCCATCCCATCCCAATCCCCTTCCATTCTCCAAAAACCCCAATCATCCCAACCCACACTACATATCAAAAATCCCCACACACACATAACCCTCCACCTACATATTTTAAAATCCCACATCCTCCAATCCAATCCCCCCCATCCAATCCCCTCCATTCTCAAAAAAACCCAAAATCACACCCCCATACATATATAATATCAACTATCCAAACACTAACCTCCCCACTAATCATAAAAATCCCCACATCCCATCCCTCCAATCCCCCTCCACTCCCCAAAAAAACCCAAATCCAACCACCCACTACATATCTAAATATCCTCTATCACACCAACACACTAACCCTCCACCCTAATCATTTACCAAAACTCCCACTCCCCAATCCCCCATCCCCCATCCAATCCCCCCTTCCATTCTCCAAAAAACCCAATACCACACCACCAACTACATATTATAAATATCCACCCTATCACCCAACAACTAACCCCTCCACCTTAATCACTTTTACTACTCTCCCAATCCCCATCCCATCCCATCCCCTTCATTCTCCAAAAAAACCCAAATCATCCACACAAACTACATATCTATAAATATCCCTCACTCACCCAACATAACCTCCCAACCAATCATTTTAAAAACTCCACATCTCCACACCCCATCCCCCATCATTCCTCAAAAACCACATATCAACCCAAACTACATTATAAATATCCTCAACCCCACACACCCCTCCCCTAAATATTATACATCCCACATCTCCCAATCCCCTCCCCCCACCCAATCCCCCCTTCCATTCCCAAAAAAAACCAAATCATCACACACCCACAAACATATCTATAAATATCCCTCACCTATCCCCCAAACACTAACCCCTAACTAAATTTTTATAAATCCATTCCTCCCAATCCCCATCCCCCCCATCCCAATCCCCCTTCCATTCTCCAAAAAAACCCAAATCATCCACACCACACTACATATCTATAATATCTCCTCACTATACAACAACTAACCCTCCACCTATCACTTTTACACTCACTTCCCAAATCCCCACATCCCCCATCCAATCCCCCATTTCCCCAAAAAAACCCCAAATCATCCAACCACCCACTACATATTATAAACCCTCACTATCACCCAACACACTAACCCCTCCCACCCAATCACTTTTATAAATCCTATCTCCCAATCCAATCCCCCCCATCCCAATCCCCCCCATTCCAAAAACAACCCAAATCATCCCAAACCACCACATATATCTATAAATATCCCCCCTATCACAACATAACCCTCAAAAAATATTTTACAAACTCCATCTCCCAACCCCATCCCCCATCCAATCCCCCTTCCATTCTCAA
>JAGEOH010000022.1:313833-395282 GCA_032207245.1 Pardosa pseudoannulata | reverse complement strand
CACAAAAACAACGAAACTAAAGTAATACACAAATATAAGCATTTGATATAATCAATATAATATTTAATTCATTTATTGATTATTATCTACATTAAAGTAGACTTTTTTTGTGAATAATATTTAATAATTATGCAATATTTTCAGTTTTCACCTGCACGAAATTTTCTTGTACGGCGAAATAATAGCATTTTATTTTAGATTTAAAACTAGAAATAAAAGAATGAAGGATATCTAAAGACATCGAGTGGCGGTCTAAGGGGTTGGATGATACGTTTAGTCTCCAGAGTTCGATTATTCGAAATCTACTGCAGGCATAAATATTCACATTCGTTTGAATCAGCCAGAAAGAATTACTTCCGGTTTTATATCATATATATATATATATATATATATATATATATATATATATATATATCATAATAAATTTACTTTTTTTATTTTAAGCTGATTTGTTACTTTTAATTTAGCTTTTTTTGGTTTATTATCTTATTCTTAAGTCTATAGCCTATTAGAACCTGTGGTTGAATTTAGTACTTAAATATTTTACACAGCGCAACCAAAGTAATACTTGGTCTTTGTGAATTACCAAAATAAATACCACTATACATTTGATCACAGGTTAATACCTAAATATAAACGAGGGCTAACTATTTATACAGCTGAATAGAGACCTTATTTTTACACTTGCACTTTTATACTCTCATACGCAATATTATTCATGCATGTCATACAATCTAAAAGCGGATTTCGAATCTCTGCTTTAAAAACTGGAACCGAAGATATTAAAAAATGATGACCCGTGTTTAAGGTAATGTAGACTGGCAATTTTTTTTTCAATTAATAATTATATTTTGAATTCAAATATTCCAGATAGAAGATAGTTTTGAAATGTTACTCACATCATAACCCCTGTCTCCGTGAGGGAAGGCGGCGCGGTAGTCAAACTCCCTTGGCCCAGCAGCTGGCTCATCGTCGGAGTCGACTAAAGGTGGTGACGGGCCTGCCGTCGGAGGTCGGGACGGCCCTGCCGTCGGGAGTAGTGACGGCCCTGCCGTCGGGAGTAGTGACGGCCCTGCCGTCGGGAGTAGTGACGGCCCTGCCGTCGGGAGTCGACGGCCCTGCCGTCGGGAGTCGGTGACGGCCTGCCGTCGGAGTCGGTGACGGCCCTGCCGTCGGGAGTCGGGACGGCCCTGCCGTCGGAAGTCGGGACGGCCCTGCCGTCGGAAGTCGGGACGGCCCTGCCGTCGGAAGTCGGGACGGCCCTGCCGTCGGAAGTCGGGACGGCCCTGCCGTCGGAAGTCGGGACGGCCTGCCGTCGGGAAGTCGGGACGGCCCTGCCGTCGGAAGTCGGGACGGCCCTGCCGTCGGAAGTCGGGACGGCCCTGCCGTCGGAAGTCGGGACGGCCCTGCCGTCGGAAGTCGGGACGGCCCTGCCGTCGGAAGTCGGGACGGCCCTGCCGTCGGAAGTCGGGACGGCCCTGCCGTCGGGAGTCGGGACGGCCCTGCCGTCGGGAGTAGTGACGG
The DNA here is from genome assembly GCA_032207245.1 of Pardosa pseudoannulata. Classification (NCBI taxonomy): domain Eukaryota; kingdom Metazoa; phylum Arthropoda; class Arachnida; order Araneae; family Lycosidae; genus Pardosa; species Pardosa pseudoannulata. The sequence goes on along the minus strand of JAGEOH010000022.1, from coordinate 393,758 downwards.
CCCTGCCGTCGGGAGTAGTGACGGCCCTGCCGTCGGAAGTAGTGACGGCCCTGCCGTCGGAAGTAGTGACGGCCCTGCCGTCGGGAGTAGTGACGGCCCTGCCGTCGGGAGTAGTGACGGCCCTGCCGTCGGGAGTAGTGACGGCCCTGCCGTCGGGAGTAGTGACGGCCCTGCCGTCGGGAGTAGTAAGGTGACGGCCCTGCCGTCGGGAGTCGGGACGGCCCTGCCGTCGGAGTCGGGACGGCCCTGCCGTCGGGAGTCGGGACGGCCCTGCCGTCGGGAGTCGGTGACGGCCCTGCCGTCGGGAGTCGGTGACGGCCCTGCCGTCGGGAGTCGGGACGGCCCTGCCGCCGGGAGTCGTGACGGCCCTGCCGCCGGGAGTCGTGACGGCCCTGCCGCCGGGAGTCGTGACGGCCCTGCCGCCGGGAGTCGTGACGGCCCTGCCGCCGGGAGTCGTGACGGCCCTGCCGCCGGAAGTCGTGACGGCCCTGCCGCCGGGAGTCGTGACGGCCCTGCCGCCGGAAGTCGTGACGGCCCTGCCGTCGGAAGTAGTGACGGCCCTGCCGTCGGAAGTAGTGACGGCCCTGCCGTCGGAAGTAGTGACGGCCCTGCCGTCGGAAGTAGTGACGGCCCTGCCGTCGGAGGTCGTGACGGGCCTGCCGCCGGAAGTCGTGACGGGCCTGCCGCCGGAAGTCGTGACGGGCCTGCCGTCGGAAGTCGTGACGGGCCTGCCGTCGGAAGTCGTGACGGGCCTGCCGTCGGAAGTCGTGACGGGCCTGCCGTCGGAAGTCGTGACGGGCCTGCCGTCGGGAGTAGTGACGGTCCAGCCGTCGACGGAGACGTCCCTGGTGGGGGCGCTGCTGCTGCTGCGGCGGCGGCGGCGGCTGCTGCAAGCCGGGCTCGGCTCCTCGTCATGGGAGGCTGGCCTACCTGTAGAAACATACAATAATATTTAAAGATTTAATTAATAAGTAATAATAATAAATTTAATCTTGTTGCAGCAGATTTTAAACTCAGTCTGCAAAAGATCAAACTCAAGAAATATGCAAGTATTTGTAGCAGTAAAATACTTTCGCTACAAGCGAAATATAATCAACCCTTTGAAAGTTTCTTTTTATCCAGAATTCGATGAAAAAATCGCATTCTTTTATTGCATATTTTTGTTCATTTTACATATTTAAGTAAAGATATGTTATTAAAATTAACATTTTTAATATTTTTAAGCATTTATTACAACTTTCTTTCTTTCTATGAAAGCATCATAAAACTAAAGTTTACCTTTAGTCTCATCGATATCCAAGTTAATTTTTGGAATTGCAGCGAAAGAAAATCTAGGAGGCACATCCGAATGATTATCACAATTTTAAAAAATTTTCTTGCTTGACTGATTCCATCTGTACTACTATCAGAGTCACTACTATCCAAGTTATCTAGTAAACTTTCGCTACTATCATTTACAGATAATTCAGTTTGATTCCGAGTCACAGTTCGAAACGCAAGAAATTAGCTCCCTACTCTCTGAATTATCCATTATTAAAAGTAAAAATATATTATTCAACTCTTACACCAATAAAATTATCAGGCGGTTAGTATAGTATAACCAGAAAGCTATAGACTGAAAGATAACAATTAGTCTTCTCATACAAAACATGCGAAAAAAACCCGCGCTTTTGAACCAATCAGAGTAGAAAATAAAATAAATTGTAAACTATCATTTACTGGACATCTATACGAATAATTTGTTACTAAAATTGGAAAAAATACGGTACCATTATCGTAGACATGAGAGAATTTTAGATGCATTATAGGGAGGTCCGACTGCGTCAGTAGAGTATGTATTACATTTAAATGGAGAAATAAAAGAATTTACGATTTAATCCGCATTAAAATTTTCTTAATATTTTTATAACATCATTGAAAAAACTTTACGCAAAGCTGACAATTGATCGCTGGCAAAAAATAAATTCTATTCTCTATAGAATGAGATAACAGGCAACGACATTTCCTCTATTATCATAGTGTTTACATATCAATCTCAAAATTACCTGTATACAGGTATTAATTCCTCGACATGAAAATGAACAGGGAGTGGATGCGTCCGAAAATATGCCATTTAGTTTTTCGATCAATTTTACCTCTGCTCAACATTTTCGTGCAAGATTAGAAATAGAACGTATTATTTTGAAATCTCTATTGTTACGTAACGTGTAATGAGGTTTATATAAGATGTCAATGGACAATAAGTAATAGCATAAAATTAGAATTTTTTTTTTTTGGGGGGGGAGAGTACCAAACACTTATTATCGAATACGCAGAAAAGATGTCACTTTACATTTATCGGCTGATCTGCTACATACATTTTTAAGGATACGAATTTTGAACAGTAATCAAAACAATAGAAGAAGGAGTTACCAAGTTATTTAATATTATTCTGCATGTCTTCTTTAGATAGCTTTGACGTCGCGGACACTTTAAAGTCTACTTTGATACGTGAAATGACTGACGTCCCCCGAACGTCAAGGTATGTCAAGGGGGTTAAGGGGTAAAATACCTTTAAATATTAAATATTTTTCTTACAGATAAAATTCTGAATTGAAAAAGCTGTTATTTTTAATTTATTCCATTGTTCATAGTAACAAAAAGTACTGCACCTTGAAGAATGATTGTTTTAGGAATCTAACAACTTTTAAAAATCCATTTTTCAAAAAATGTGTGAGTGTAACAATGTCATGTTTACTGACGAGTCAAGATTTGCTCTGGAGCCATATGACAAGCGTATACGTGTATGGCGTGAACAAGAAACACTCAATAAGCCCCAAAACATCACCGCACATCCCGCATTTGGAGGCGGAAGAAATATGGTGTGGGCAGGGATTTCATAAGGATACCGCACATTTTTAAACCTGGTTCTGTGACGGTATCGAGATGAAGTCTTAGGAAACATTGTGAGATTTTACGTTGCTGCAGTTGGCCATAATTTTGTTTTAATGGACGATAAATCATGTCCCAATAGAGCTGACATCGTCGATGACTGACTGCAGCGTGATGGGATTGCTAGTATGGAGTGGTCATCCTCAATTCCATTGAAAATCTTTGGGATGCTCTCGGCCGTGCTGTATCTCCACGTTTCCCACTCTTTTTGAGCTGGAAACTGCTCTACAAGAATGGCGATTGCTTAATTCTGAGGTGGTTGACCATCTATTTGAAAATATAGCCACAAGGTGTTAACTTTGCATATTCATGAGGGGGGAGGGTCACATACCCTATTAATGTCCTTCTATTCCTTTTATGCAGTTTATTTTCACTTTATGCATAATTATGTTCAAGTCTCCAGTATGTTATCAGATAAAAAAAAAAATTAATATTGTTTTCATTTCTGTATTTGGTTCGGAGTGCTACGGTCTACTTTCTGCAACACGAGAGCTATATTTACCGGGATCTACAGCTTAAAGCCGATTCCGAACGACTACGAATATCCATGACACGTTGGGATTCGAACCCACGATCTCCGGAACCGAAGGCCAGTACACTAACCAATCAGCCATCGTTCGGCATTTCATTTCTGTATATAATTATTGATTTTGTTTTATGCATAAATATACATGCTACTTTCCTGCCGAAGTTTGTGTCAATCAAAGTAGTATTTGCAGATTTTTTTGCATTTTATATCTCCGTTCTTAACTTTTGGAAGTGAATGGGTATGTATGTGTGCAAGTATTACATATATATATTAATATTTGTGTATATAAACAAGTATTACTTGCAACTAGATGAAATGACGATATAATGTGCTATCATACTGTTCAAAATTTAATTTTTCTAAATTGTCAATGTTTTATGGGGATATAGTACATTTTGAAACTGAATACTTTCGTCAGAAACCAGCCTTTTTTCAATTCATAATAAAATACATTCTGAACCTTTCAGAATTAATACTTTTACAGTTATTCTATAATCTGATTTTAATAAAATTATAGTTTTGGCAATTCTAAAAGTTTATTTAGAAGAATAATATAAGAAATATACACGGCGAGGAAAAATTTAATTTCTTTTCTCGCAATATGTTTTTGTAGCAAATTTAAGTAAAATATGTATTATTCTGTATACTAAGACAGTAAATGTATGGGATATTTCCATGCCTAAGGAAAACATTTTTAGACAAAAATAAAAAAATTGCAATTTACAGGGAAAAAAATTCAACCTATTTCTGAAATTACCGGAATTTTATATTAGGAAATAAAAATGATAATTAGATTCGCGTGTCAAACTAACGTTATATTGCTCCTATAAAATTTTAACAGCAAAAAGGCTGCGGCAGTAACTGATAACGAGTACATAAAAATATATAAACCTCAAGTAGCTCTGTAGAGGGAATAACCACGGGCAGTAACAGATTACGATTGTTTGTCCAAATAATAGTAATTAAAAATCTGTATTTAGGACAATTAGAATTCGTGAAAATGTTTTTATTCAAATTCAAGTAAATAAGTTAATACAAGTATACAAGTATGCAGTCAAACTCCATTCTAAAGGACACTTTGACCATTTAAAGAGATTTTTGCGTAGTCATGTATGACTTATCTACTAGGTGCTAAAACATTACATCAATTTCCTACAATTGAGACTTTCTGAATGTAGAAAGATATATTGCTTCTATGTAAAAACCTCCCTCTCCCTCACTTGGACTCGAAGCTTCTTGTTCCTATTATTTTCATTTGTTTACAGGATCTATGTCTATTTTGTTACCACAATGACGATAAGGCTTTTCACTCTACACCACTCAACAGAAAATATTGTGTAAAAATTCTGTGTTGTTCTGTAGTAAAATTTTGAATTTGTGACATAACAATCTTTAACATTGATGCGCAGATATAGTCCAGTAAAAAAAGAATAAGAATTACTTACATGACTTGCCCGCGTCCTTCGCGGCCTCAGGGAAGGTCCCGCAGTGGAAGTAGCCATGGTGGTGGTGGCTGCAGGGGCGGCAGAGGTGGTGGTAGCCACACCCCTTTTCTGTGGAGGATCATCGTCCTCCTGAAAAAACAAAAGACAATTATATTGGACGCCTACTTAATATTTGATTGCATGGCACGATTACATTAGGAATCTATAATTTTCGCGTTACCTTAAATATTAAGTGATAATATTGTTGATAAAGTGTGTTACTTAAAACCCTCTCCAAACTATCGTCCACTTCAAGCCTCTCTCACTGTGCGGAGGTGATATGGCTTATAGATGTCGACGATGGCATAGGATGGATTCATAAGTTTTTCACCAAATACTTACGATCGCTAAATGCGCTTCTGAAGTGCGCAATAAGCTATGAACAACATCCACTCTCTTGGCTCATTTAGTGGCCCAGGGTGTGGATGCAACCGTTGAACAATCGACCAAGGTCATCATCAGGGCAAGTACTTCATTGGTGAACAATTGGCTATAGCGTGGAAGATGCATGACAATGTTTTGGTGCGGTAGTGATGTGGAAGGAACAATTGTTCACATATTCCAGAGAATGCATAAACTTGCGATTTGCTTAATTTTGTGTACCACAACTCATTAATTCCTTCTCATAGGGGATGTACCCCTTATAACTGAAAGTATCTAGAGGCAGAACAGTCGATGATGCACCTTATTCAAGTAATACATCACTATTTTCTATAAGGAAAAAATTAACTTGTTTAGTTAATAGCATTTCCCCCCCCCCTTTAATCACTGCAGAATTTTGTCAGTAATTTAAGACTCTACATCGACAAAAGTAAACACAAAAGTTATATTTTCAAAAAGCAAATTTGTGTACTATCGAATGATTTGTTTTAACGTTTGTAATACTGTTATACAGAGAGTGGTGGTTATCAATAAGTAACGCACATAATTATAAACATTAAATAGTGCAATTAATACAAATATGAAAGGTAAATGAAAATATTACAGATAAGATTTTCGATATAATGGCTATTAATGTTGAGATTTGTAGCAGCACAATATCAGTTTGAAAATCCCCTTTTCAGAGAGGTCTATCGGCTGTGACGAGTCACTGTCACGTGACTCATTTCGGAGCAAACCGCCATTAAACCGTTTACAGCCATCTTGCCAAATTGATATGTTGAATGTTGTCTATTCTATAAATGCGGATTATTTTTTTAAAGTGTTTCACCAATTTCCTAACCTTTAGTTAAAAGTTATCGTATCACTGCTCAACAACGGATGATATAATAAATGCCATTTTTAAGGTGACTAACTCCCATTATCGATACTCAAAATTTCTGTAGCAGAAGATACATACTGTAGTGCTCTCCAATTACACCATTAATACTGCTACAAAAAATGACTAACCAGAAGTTACGACTGCCTTACTTATTGAAAGCACATAGTTCTACTTTTATTTTATATCTTACATTTGAAGTATGTTTATGTTTCAACGTAGAAATACTAACTTAGACACATTTAATTTTATTCTTAAATTCGAATCTTGTCTACGGTAAACATTTGGAATGATCAATGAATGTTGGAAAAAGTACCAGATGTGGGAACCGTTAACAGAAAATGCCATTCATAAAAAAAAAATATACTCTACCTCCGTCGATGTTGATGACGGAGTTCTCCTCCTTTTCTGCCTTGGCCTCCTGAAAATAAATAGGAAAAACGTCAGTATCTGAAAAAAAACTATTGTTCACAGTAGATGCATAGAGGATAAGATTTAAACGGTAAGTAGAATGAGCAACAATAATCTACTGACATGACAGCAAAACAATTTAGATTTAGTTATTACCTTCTATATTGTGTTTATTCTATAACAGTTTTGGGCAACGCACTACTTATTCTGTTAATACATTGTGTGCGGGTACATTTCGCAGCCGAATTGTACCGGGAGCGGGCGTTTGGAGCGTAAATTTAGTTATTCAGGTAAATCTCAATAGATCGAAAATTATTTAACTTTTTAACCATATTTTCGTATTTTATATTGAAATATATAAACAAATATGTAAACAACCATAAGACTTTTGTAAACAAAAAACATTTTTTGGTTTAGATTATATTGTCGTAAATATGATAAATCAAATAGAAATAGTATATAGCTTTAATTTTTTTCCCGTTCTGTCGTTCCGCATCCACTGGTGTAAAAACTAGTTTTCATTTACCTAAATTTTTCCAGAATCTATATAGTAGACAAGAACATTCAGCTTCGTTTTCCTGTATATACCGTTATTTCATTTTTTAACCAGCTTTTCGTATTTTAAATTGAAATATATAAACAAATATATAAAATGACAAATAAACATTTATATATATGTATAAATACAAATATATACATATGTATAATATAATTTTCGAAAGGATATATAAAAGTTAATTTTAAATCAAAAAATGGAATTTTTAATTAACCTTCCCGTTCTGTGGTACCCCATCGACTAATGTTATAACTAGTTTTCATTTGTCTCTGCGCTTTAAAAAAGCTCGATTTTGAAGATGAAGCAGTGCATTGATAGCTAATATTTTCCCCATTGACATTGTTTTTGTGATGTATAAAGTATAAAGACCATGTTATATTTCAAGGTTATACTAGCATATCGCTAAACAGATAAAATGGCTTAAAATCTTACTATTGTTTTCATATTAATCCAAGTTTCCTTTTTTACGTAATTAACTTTCAATTGTATTTCAAATATTTAACGAAATCAATAAATTAATATTATTATCTGTTACAGAATAAAAATAAATAACTTACACAGGTGTTATCCTGGCATGGACACTTGCCTGTAAAAGAGAATATATATTATTACGCATTTCATTTAATAAATCAAAGTATGCATATGTAAATATTAAGTCTAGAACTAGACACGCATAAAAATATTAAAATCCTTTTTCGGTTAGACTTTTTTGTGTGAATCATTGTATTCAAAAATGAACATAATTAAATCTTGAATCAGATATCAACTTAACAAAAGCAATCTTGAAGATATTGTAAAATTGGAAATATAGTACACGCCCGACTTTGAAAAATGAGTGGATAATATAAAACGCCTAAAATCGCATTAAAACTAACTATTTTGAATTTGTTACATTTTTAGTACATTGCAGTTGTTACTTCATTAATAAGCCAAGTTTGCTTTATATCGTCTTTATTATCAATTATAGTAAAATACCACTAATCTATATTACAATATTCAAATATAGAACAAGAGATAAGGAAATATATAAAAAAATAAAAAGTAAAAGAATCACTGCTCGTCCTACACGGGAAAGAAAAATTGCCAAAGCCCAAGAGCACGCTGCATTCCTTTCCTTCCTTCTAAACTACCCCTGCAACACTATACTTTATCCATTATCCTGTGCTGATGCACCAGTTGTTCTATTGTCTTGCGCACTTTCCCGGCTCTGCCCAGATCGACTGGTGCTCCAGGCAAGGTGCTAAATAGCCTCCTGACGACCAATCACAATTCTCGAAACTTGGTGAAGTTTAAGTTGAATCTTTTCCACAGACCACACCACACGCATCCTGGAGTCATGCAACCCAGAACGTCTGAGTGCGGCGAGAAAATCAGTTTCGCAAACCTTATTTAAAACATAGCTGCACTCTCGCATTGTTTATGATGCTAATGAGTAAAATAAAAAAGGAACCTTAAAAGTTTTAACTGCACCCGACAGCAATTTACCGTTTGTGAGATGTTCAAAGACTGGGAATAAGACTACGAACCTCTGGTTTAAAGAGTAGTCCACATGAGATATTGTGACGACGAATATTGGGTTTAAAGAAAATGTTACTTAAAGTTAAGTGATTTTCTAAAACTACAGCTCGTCCTCTTTCATCCTTTAAAAGATGAAGACTTTCGTGTTATATTTTCTAATGAATGCGCGAGTTTAGTTTTATGGTGGAATAACACAATATTGAGAAGAAAAACATGTAAAAGATCATAACATACCAGGGGGAAGCGCTGTTTAAATCCCAATGCCAGGTTTTTGGCGGACAGCACTCCAGCATTCTCCTGCCTACAAAAAAGCAAAAGGCACAGTTAACAAAAAGTTCTCACTGAAGGATTTGTTCACACGCTTATACTCATTTTTAGGTCAGATATCACTCAACTGTCGATCGTGATATACTATTAGTTTGCGGGCAATTTTTGTGGTACAAAGCAGTGACAAAATCGAGTAAGCTAGTCTGAAGGGATATTTTATCTGTAACCCTTTGACAGTTTCATTTTTTCAAGAATTCAGTTAGAAAAATGTCACATTTGTTTATTGCACTATTTTGTTCATTTTACATTTTTAAGTAAATATATGTTACTAAAATTAACATTTCTAATATTTTTAACCATTTATTTCTTTCTATGAAAGCATCATAGAACTGAAGTTTACATTTAGTCTCATCGATATCCAAGTTAATTTTTGGAATACCAGTGAAAGCAAATTTAGGAGGCGGATCCGAAGGATTATCACAATTTCAAAAAATTATCTTGCTCGACTGATTCCATCTGTACTACTATCAGAGTCACTACTATCCAAATCATCTAGCAAACTTTCGCTACTATCAGTTTCTGATAATTCAGTTTCTGATGCCGAGTCACAGTTCGAATCACAAGAAATTTGCTTCCTACGCTCTGAAATATCCATTATTTAAAAGTAAAAATTTATTATTCTACTCTTGCATCAATAAAATTATCAGGCGGTTAGTAAAATATATCCAGAAAGCTATAAAGTGAAAGATAACAATTCGTCTTCTGATACAAAACATGCAAAAAACCCCACGCTTTTGAACCAGAGTAGAAAATACAATAAACTGCAAACTATCATTTACTGGCCTTATTTACGAATGATTTTTTACTAAAATTGGAAAAAATACGGCCGAAACAGTGCAAGCGAAATGGAAATCAGATTGCCGGAAGCCGTACGGGCAAATCAGTAAAGGCCCAAGAGCTGTGCCCGCACGGCTTACGGGCAAAACAGGGAAGGGTTTACCCCTTCCGGGACGATTTAATAATGAAAAAACAGGCGTTAAATTACTAGTTTTCAATTAGAAAATTTAATGAAAAGTATGCAAGAATTAAAAAATTCATTAATATTTATTTCTACACGTTGTTAAATAACAATAACTAAAATTAACAAAAAAAATCAAAGTAAAACATTAATAAGGCATATAGTTAATAGTCTTAAATCGTGCAATTCTTTTGGTAACATTTTTGTAAGGACAAAGGTGACTTTGACGTCTAGAAAGCTTTCTTAGTAATACTGCACTATCATTACTATCATTAGTATCAAACAAATATACTCTTTTCTTAGGAATTTTCATAATCGTTGATGTCATTTTAATGTTCATAGTCTGCACTACACTTATTCATTATACAATTTGGTTTTTCTTTAGCAAAAACATATATTACTCGATGTTCACACCGAATCTTTACAAGAATGAAATCTTACAAATTAGCAAAAATTTGTACTAAAATATTATAAATTTAAATAACACGCGATGGTAATCCGTTCTATTTTCATAACTGACAAAAGTATTTCCTAATTCAGCAGACAAGAAATTTTAAACTAAATTATCATATTGAACAGTAACAACCCTTAATTTGACAAGATGTTTTTCAAATATTTTTTAATTTCTGTTATTTTCCCATGTCTGTATAGACATTATAATCTCTGTAAAATAAACAAAAAAAGATGTATCATTTTCCATTTTTGAAATAATTACCGCTGTGGCGAACACTGACAATTATGTTATAGAGTAGTTATAAATATACATGTCCGGTGTAGCGGTTAGATTTCGTCAAATTAAGGGTTAAGTTGCATAACGATGATAGCTGTTCAAACCGCTTTAAAAATAAAACCGCTTCAAAATGACTTTATTAAAATCGCTTTAGAATATTTTTAATTACATGTTTTTTTTTTAATTCTGGGGGAAATTAACCGTCTTCTTTAGTCTGCAATACTAAAATGATTTTTTTATTAATTTCTATTGAACACGCGAAATGCATGTTGAGACCGTATGCTCTGGAAGTACCACATGCTTCTATCAGATATCGTACTCAGCTGTCAGAATAAAATTGCACTATTGGTAAAAAAATAAGCACCTTATATCACGACACAGCAATCTAGATTTAGATATTAAATCAAATACTTTTTATTATACGTCATTGTGCAATGTAATAATTAAGGAAACTTGAAATATATTGTGCCTTCAAATTTTACGGTTTACGGATATTATGTAAGCCTGCATGCTTTAATAACAAAATCAGTAAAACATTCTATTAATAGAGTTTTATTTTAGGCACCCGTAGGCCCGATAATGCAGATTAAAATATTAGAATTTTCTAGTGGTTTTAATTTAAATTATTCTTGATGCATTTACTGATGTAGAGTTATCTCAAAGGAATTTTCGGCATGCACGATTGCATTTTCACTATCATATGCATTAACAGTGAAGATTTTTTAACTTGTATGATTTCATGGATATCTTATATATGTCGTATTGTTATAAATCGGTAGTGTTAATTTCAGTTATATTACGATATTTTCTTTTATGTCCCCTCCACACTATGGTCAAATCATCAACATCAAATGCCTCTTCCATATTATTGTAAATTTTTTTTCCACTGCAGTGCTTGGTAGAAGGATTTGTTACGATGGTTTAACCCCTACGGCGTTCGGGCAATCTCATTTCTATTTCGCTTGCACTGTTTCGGCCGTATTTTTTCCAATTTTAGTAACAAATTATTCGTATAGATGTCCAGTAAATGATAGTTTGCTGTTTATTGTATTTTCTACTCTGATGGGTTCAAAAGCAGTGAACTACAAAACGTATGAAACACTAATCCTAATATATTAATTACTAGTATTTTTACTAAGTTTCAATTGAAAAAAATGTTTCTACTTACTTAGATCTTTGCAGGAGGTTGAGGAGGAGCAGGTCGACATTCTTCCTAGCGTACCCGGTAACGCATTCGGGAGTCAGACCTGGCTCCAATGAGAGGCCAATACTTGTTAACCTTCCTTCCACGTGAAGGTGGAAGAGATCCGAGCTGGTGATGGGCCCAGCTATGACGTCCTGAAACAGACAAAAATCATGTAAGACGGAGGAATGGTACAATTTTGAATTTAAAAATAGGGTACAAGGGAACAGGGAATGTTGTAAAGGAGTTTAGGAAATTGATAACAGATTTCATATTTGTTGCATATATACATTCAACTAGAAATAAATCATTCTCACCTAAAGTATTTTTTGAAATAACTTCGCTTAAAAAATATTTCAATTTTTTGGAATTTGTCGATTTTTAAGATGTTTCTTACCCATTAATTCTTATGTATTTTTTAAGACTAGATTGCCCAAGGCAGTCATTTTGACTGCTTTTTGATTTCAATTAGAAAAACAATTATGAAATATAATGACACAATTTCTTAGAACTTGGTGACTTTTTCTATAACATATAAATGGGTTTATGAATAATTGTAGTTACTTCCACCCTAATTTATTATGTAATATTTATGATTAATTTTAAACAAATTTCTTTACATATTTGTTATTTTTTCACAATGCAGTCATTTTGACTGTTTTGGGGCAATATAGGTATACAAGAAATCTCGGGCAATCTAGTGTTAAAAATTCTTTATTACTTTAAAATATCTTTGGAACACGTTTGGAATTTTTTTCCTATATAGATTTAGCAGTTAATTTATAGAAGATTTTTTTATGTCTAAGATTAATTCGGCAGAAAAAAAAATTGGGACACTTAAATTCATTTTAATAATCTCTAAGTCGAAATTTAAAAGAAGTTCCCAAATATTTTCATATATACTAGAAGTGATTGGTAAGCATTTTGTAGAAATCTATAAAAATTGTGTAAAAGGGAGAACTTTAAAATTTTTAATTAAAAATTTTCAAATTACTTCCGATTTTAGAAGAACATTTAATCTGATTAAGTATCTTATACAACAACTTATTTGGGATCGGAGATTCATATGTGTAACATAATTAAGATGCGTTGTTATGGCTGCTGTCCTTTTAAGATGAATGGGTACCGGCATTAAAGGATTCCTATTTCTCCATGTTACGCTATGGCGAAATTTCTTACTTTTGTCAGTTTAAGGATTAACAGCTATTACTACATGATGGAGTAGGAAATTTTCTATGGTATGATATTTTTGCGGTTCCCACGGTCAAAGAGACTCGTCGAATGCTAATTTGCCGTGCTGACAGGGTGTTGATTTTCCTATGAAACTGAAAAACCTGGCATTTATCTCGCATTTTTTACCTTCGCATGTCGCTCTCGGACATACCTTAACAGTCTGTATCGTAATTAGTACATCCTATAAAATAGTAAGGTATTCATTTGAACACGCAATCTTCTGAACGCAAGCTCAGGTAACCGAAGTTTGAAAAATGTTCCAATATATTTTCGTAGTATATCACGTTTCCGTGATCGCAACTTCAGTCCAACTAGGTAGAGAAAATTTTTAAAATCACCCATTCTGAATTCTGCCTTTTGTTGGTATCGCAAAACATTTTATAGAAGAGGTATTTAAATACCGCAAACCGCGCAAGTTTATTTCCCCTACAAATAATCTTATGAATAAGTCATTTATCGGCTCAATGCGACTTGAATTCTTTTATTACGGGAATAAGATTGTTTATACGTAAACATAAAACTGGACTTTGTTAGGGCAAATTTCAACTTATTTTTAGAGTGCCCAGCGTCATGTTATGTTTGTGGTGTGGATGTGCGTAGAGAGTCCAAAATACAGTTCATTTCCTGGATTAAACGTTTATTAGTTCAGCTTGAACGATAAAAATATAAACAAGGTATTAAAACCAAACTAGAGTAAGCAGTTTTGAACATAACAATACAGGGTAGTCTCGGAGTCGGAAGAACCGCTAAGTGCCCCGCATCTACCACAGGACGGTTTTGGCACAGAACTGCTTGGGCCTAACCCTCTAGTTCTGCAATTCTATTGGGATTGGCAAAACAACATAATTGAAATGATTTGGCTCTAACATGTCAATAAAAGTGTAAAATTACAGAATAAGGATGCTTGAATTTGAGCAGGGGGGGGGACAAGTAATAGAAAATATAAGAACGATTAAGTGCAATGATTAACAGGATTCCAAAAGGAAAATTAGCACAAATAGGTATATTAATAGTATTTTTCCCCATAAGAATTAACGAAGTATGAAGCGTCTGAAAATGAGCAAGAATTGAAGCGATTCAGACGAGAAAATCTCAGCGAATCAAATTTATGCTGAGGACCAATGGCAATCTTAGTAAGTGACCCACCAAAATGTGGCCGCGAGAAGCACTGCTTCAGGAGGAGTACTGGCGAGTAAGTTAAAGGGGGGGAGAAAAACAAGGCAGTGGGGCAGGATTCTGAGAGAACCAATTGACCTCTATTTAAAGGTTCTCCAAGGTCACATAAAGAATAAAGAGGGGAGTCAAAAATGCCAGTTCTATCGAGATGTTCACTTAGGCAGTCATGTCCTGTGACTGACCGGAGAACGCCTGAGGCAATGACTTCGGTCAATGTTACTTTTGTTACTTGTACAGTTGTTCCATTATTTTTATAATTGTAACCTGCCTTGCCATTAGAAATAAAGTTTTCAACATAGCAGGTCGTATTTCCTTACGACTCATTATCAGTTTTAGCAACACCAAACAGTCAGAGTAACAGACAAGGCCCAAGGAACTAACCGGGAAAGTCAATTTATATCACGGCTGTCACAACATATTTGCATAGGAGGAAATGAGGTTACGATCGAAATTTCAATTGAATCGATATTTTAATCGATAAGCCTTTCCAACAGACTAATATATAATAGACAGTGGCAGTCATGCATGTGTGCTTCCGAGTTCAAAAAATACAATTTACGAATCCCGAAAGCATTAAATTGTTTTGCGCAAGTGGTGTGAGTATAAATTGTTACGGTACTAGATTAGTACTTGTTGATATTTCATTGCGTCGTTAAGTTTCAAAGGCCACTTGTAATTGCAGACGTTGGCAGAAATATTAACACTAGAATTACGGAAGGGGTCATTTTGACACCTAGCGAACTTTTATCTCTAACAGCTCTTCTTATTTTTGTAAAATATCTTCATCTTTTCTCGACTTTTCCTAAATCATTGTGATTTACGAAATAGTAAAAATTTCAAGAAAATATTCTTATTTTAGCTCTTACAAATGGTTATACCTAGAAATACGGCAGGTGTCATTTTGATCCCTTTGAGAGAAAAGATTTGTGAATACATTCCATTATGTTATCTGAACACTTTTGTAAAGTATTTTTATTTGCACCTTCTAAACAAAATAAAAAAAGGAAAAGAATATTGTGGGTCTGCGTAGTCATATCTGTCAGTTACATGATTTGAAATATGTGCAAGACTTTCCTTTGTGGAAAGAAAGCAGAGAAAAGATTATTACGAACTGAACGTTTGTAGATTTTTCGTAGATATTTTGTTTATTATTCATAACAAACTTCAGTGGAAAATTTTATTGTATTTACATGTTTTTATAGTGACGTACTAATGGCGAGTAGAAAAGGACTAACGCGTGAAGAAATCGTGAAACTGATGAAAGAACTATCTGATGCTGATTCCGGTTCTGAAATCGAAAATAATTCTGCAAATAAAGATAGAGATGGAACATCTTGCGATTCTGAAATTTTTATAGAGAGTAATCAGGCAATATCATCCTCTATCTCAAGTGAAAGTACAAATGGATTTGTTTCTAAGAGTTCAAATTCTGCCGTACCTAAGAATGCCAAAACGGAAACTAGTAGACGCTCAAAACCGAATATGAAATTCATCGAATTCAAACTAACACTTGTAAAGAAATTGCTAGTAATGGAGCTGTGTGGAAAGTAGAAAATAATTCAAATACTTCTGGCCGACGACCCTTGCAAAATATCTTCCGAGAAAATGTAGAGAAATAAGCAGATATCGCACCAAGGGATCAATATGATACCCGCCGTAATTCTAGGTTTACAAAGACCACCGTAATTCTAATGTTTTAATTGAGCTGAGTTTATGCAGAACTTCGGTTTACTGGCAGACTGTAAACAATCGCCTCAGATTGTAAGACTAAGTTATATACCGATAGTTCGAAAGTAACCAATAATTCGTCACCAATAACTAATAGTCGGAAAAACAAAACTTAAAATATACTAAATAAGTAACCGGATATTTTAAAACCATTTTCATCTTACTATACAATTATTCACAACACTTTTCATCGTATCGAGACCGTGGAACCGCCAGTTTTTGGGTTTGCCGAACGTCTGCCCCCAAGATTAAAAATTGCTAAGCAAGAATTTCAATACATGCTTATCAAGAATTGGTGGACATATCAAATCAAACTTGCTAAGCTCGATGAGCATGATCCCGAAACCGAATGAAACAGTTTTAATTATAACAGGTGACTATAGAGTTGACAAACTATGGTAAGAAATTCTTCCGAAATTGATTTGGGTCGTGCTTATCACCCTATCCCTGTTCACGGAGATGACATACCTAAAAAACTAAAATAACAGCCTTAGGTTTGTTTGAGTTCCCATTTAGTTTGTGTAACTCAGCTCAATTATTCCAACGATTTATTCCTGAAGTAATTCATTGCCAAAGTTTTACTTTTGTTTATTTAGACATCTTGGTCACGAATTGTTGGGAAACCGAACATCTTTTAAACTTAGAAATGTTATTCCATTGCATACGGTATCACTCACTCAAAATGGGTTTTTATAGTTACTGAATTGCCTTTTTAGGTTACCTGGTTAATGAGAACGTATTAAGACCTTTCGGAAAAATTAAAACCAATTTTAATCTACGAACAATCCAAAACCATAAGAGTTGAGGCGTTTTTATAGGACTATTAAACTATTACCGTTGAAATATTCTTATAGTATTTACAAGCACCGTTAAATAAATTTCTAAAGAAAGGGGAAAAATAAAAATACCTAGGACTGAAGAAACTTAATGCCTCTAAAAAGTTCAAGGAACGAATTATTTATGCAGCATTATTGGTGCATCCGAAGCCCGATTCTAATTTTGCTTTTTAGAAGCTAGCGATATTCTTATTGGAGGCACTCTGAATCAAAGTAACGGAGGAAGATAGAAGTGGTTTGATAGTGTATCCTAATTAAGACATTGTTACATGTGTATAAGTTTAGTGCGAGAAAACCTTTGAAATTAGAATGAGACCTTGATATCGGCCTTCACATTTGCATCGTTGTTTAGAAAGTACGTAAAAATCGTGGAGCATTTACATCCAGTTTTGTCGGCGTTAAGAACTCGGCGGGCAATCTTAGTTCAACACTGTAGACTAGCTCAGCAATCGATTGATATTCTTCATTAAAAACAGTACGGAGTCCAAACAGGGCTAACAGAAGTACGTCTATCCATCGCTCAGTAAGGCAAGATTTTAAGGTAGTTTAAGGCTACGATGCTAATATTCTACTAAACCGTTCGTCTATGGATGAAATACTATCGTGTGAATGACTTGAACCTACTAACTCAGCAAGAGAGCGAAAGAGGTGGAATTCGAATGGACGCCCTTAATGAGTTTTAATCATTTGGGGAACAGTATCGAGCTACCAGTGCGAGAAAAAGGATTTACGACGAGTAAAGTAACGATACATCGATTAGTAATTTCTTTCAGCCTTTACCGTTTCATTCTGCAAAATTGTCAAAGACTCAGCAAAAAGGACCAGCTTTTGATCAGGAATTACATGCTATATATATGTCTGGATTAAATACATGTTGAAAAGTCGCGTGTTTACAATTTTTATTAATTACGGACCTCTCATGCATGGGTTTAATCAGCATGCAGACAAATGTTATCCCAAACAAATCCCAAAACTTTTGAAGCAGAAATATTAATGTTTTAAAAAATTAAAATATTTTTTAGAAACAGTCTTGAAAGTTTAAAATAAACAAATCAAATAGATTTACAGTTCTGCTTTAAATTTCTTATAACTGATATAAGTGTTAACATTTTTGCTCTTGAACTTTTCAAATATTAAAATCTTCTACAATAGGCTGTGCTTGAATTTAAAGGTATCTGCAATATTTTTTTAAAAGTTGTATTGATACAGTGAAATAATAAAGAAATTTCACTGTTTCTTCTTGTACAAATAAAATTATAAATATAAAAAGACTTGTATTGAAGAAAGGAGTAATTGCTTAGTCCATGTACGATATTTTTCTCTACATTCATTATAGAATATATATATAAATATTTAACACTATTGTTTGAAACTTTAAGACAGCGTTTTAAAATTAAAAATAAAAGATCGATGACTTGTTACATATCATAACTGGTGTTCTATATAAGTAATTTTAGCTTCATTTGGTGATTCCCGCATCATGTAAACTGATAAGATTTAAGGTATAAAACTTTTTAATCAAGGAATCTAAAAAATCTGAAGTCATTTTAAAATGTATATCAAACATACAAATTAGCGTAAAATATGTTAAATTTTAAGGATTTTGAGGTCGATATATGAACATAATGAAATGAATTACTGACAAGTACCATAAGTATAAACGAAAAGCACATATGTCTTCAGAGAATATATCTTAGAGCAGTGATGCCATTTTAAATGATTTGGGATATAATTACACGATTTAAATAGAAAAAGTGAGACGTAACTGTCACTAGTCAACTGACGGGTCTTGGTTAGTACGGGGTTAGTTGTATACATTTCGTTATACGATGTTAAATAATAAACATTTTTGCCAGAAATTTTTAAAGGTGTCGCATATTTATCAGCAATTCGGAAAATAAAAATTTAAAAACCAATTGTTTCCCCATAAAATGCCATAAACAAAAGATAGTAATTTAATACATAGCATAGAATGTGCATAAAAAATGTCACTTGAGAAGAAAATTAAATAAACAAAGCATAATATAGATATTTATGTGGAACTTTATAGGCAGTAGAGGCCACATTTAAATTAGGCAGTAATAACGGAAGCCGCATAACATTATATAGCTATAGACAGGGATCTTACTCTTACAAGGAGAAAACCTATAGATATGATAGAGAGTTCAGTAATTGTTGTCTAATATTTTGTTTTATATATAGTTTTTTGTGCAATGCACTACAAAATACGATTTTGTAACACACCTACACAGTTTTCAAATTTTACTATTCATGTATAGTACAATGTCAATCGACAACATAAAATCAAGCCTTTTAGGCTAATACTGTGAACCTTGATACCTACTAATATTACATTATAATAACAAACATGAAAACTGTATTAGCAATAAATAGATATTAAGTAAATTGCAACAGTTAAATGCTTTGGGTGTTATAGGTGTTCATATATGTCCTAGTGGAGAAATTTAAAGCAATGTAATGTAAATCTACACAATGCAATAAAAAGTAAATCGTTTTTACTATTAACACTTTACAAAATGTAGCACATACTGTCACGACGTGGTAGTAATGCACATTTAGTTATTACAAATTGCTGTATTGGTTTTCATCCCCCCCCCCTCAAAAAATAACTTTTTAATAAATTGATGTAGTTTCACCAAAGCAAACTGTCTAAATACACTTATTTCATTTTCAAGTTTAACACTAGAATTACTGTAGTATTTGTATACCTAGAATTACGGCGGGTGTCATTTTGACCTCTTGATAAGATATCGGCATATTTCTCTATATGATACAATATATTTGTGAAAAACTAAAATAACGCAAACTGTGACAACTACAGTTTGTTTTTAAAAATATACAGACTTTGCAGGTATGTAGGATCCATTAAACGATTTACTACGTTCTCTCCTAAACTTTGATCACTTGGTCTCATTTCATCTTTTCCTAAATATGGAAATCCGTTTAATAAGTATTTTGTCCTAACTTCTACTTCTAACCAAAGGTTTATTCCTAATTTATCGAGCTTGTTAGGCATATACTGCAAAAAACGGCATCTTGTTTTTGTAGGGAATAACTGTTCATCCAACGTAATATTTTCATTTGGTTTGAAGCAAAGCTTACAGTTTTCTATAAAAGTATTCCATACCTCGGATATGTAAATTTATCACACTACAAACGTGACGACCTTGTTAGTTTATTTTCAAACCGAAGAAATTTCATAACTTCCGGAAACCTATCTGTACTCATTGTTTCATGAAAAAGCTTTGGTCCCCAAGTCTTGGACAACAAACTAAGAATGGGTAAGCCCTTGGCGGCTAATGCCCCCTTACGTACAACAACGCTATGAATGCTTCCAGTTTTGCTAATAAAATAGTGAAAGAGTCATTATGAAGTTTACATTTGTCTGCAACATCAGTATATAGCCTGCCGTATTTCTATAATCATTTGTTAGGGCTAAAATAAAAAGACGATTTTCTTGAAATGTTTACTATTTCTTAAATCACAATGATTTAGGTTTTGGTTTGGTTTGGAGCGCTACGGTCTACTGTTTTGCACACGAGGGCTAATGAGACCGGGACCTACTGCTTAAAGCCAATTCCGAACGGCTACGAACATCCATGCCATTGTGGGATTCGAACCCACGAACACCAGTACCGACGATCGGCGCCCTAACCAATCGGCCAGCGTTCGGCTCACAATGATTTAGGAAAAGTCAAGAAAGGATGAAGATATTTGCAAAAAAAATAGAAGAGCTGTCAGAGATAAAAGTTCGCTAGGTGTCAAAATGACCCCTTCCGTAATTCTAGTGTTAACTATTTAGTAATATTATAGTATGAACTAACAATTTAAAATAAAAAGAAAATTTATTCTATGAAGTTAGTTACCTTTCAATAGTAAAACAAAAATATAGGAAAACGCATTGCACTTGGTGAAATCAGATACTATAGAATATAAAATGCAAGTAATTATCAAATAGCTTTGGTAATCATAGTATTATACATATATTACAGCAATTTTTTTTTATAAGAGAATAAAAAAAGCCAAAAAATAGTTTTGGTATCATTTCATATTAAAAAGAGGTTTTCACAAATAATTTTAAAGACCTTTTCCTCATTTAAAATAAATAGGAGTTTCAAATGAACTTTCAAATACTGTACAAACCTAGTATAATCCAATTCTTGAGGAATTTATAATTTTTGTATTTAATGTATTATAAAAAATACAATAGAAAAATAAAAATTAAGTTATTCCAATCTAGCATAACATTAGGATTTTATTAAATTAGTGTTCGCAGTGATCAATTTAAAAAAATATTAATACAAAAGCTAGCTTTCGTGAAGGCTGCACAAGATACTTGCTGAAGCCACTTTAGGTTGAATGGTTTCCCCCCCCTAGGGATCAACAATTTGGTACAGATAATGTACTCGAATACTTTGAAGCAGATTACTGGGGGGTTGAGCTACCATTATAAAATTTCTATATTTCTAACATATTAAAAACCATAATAATTTACGTGTCAAAGGCAGTCTTGACAATTAGGATTCGAACTATGATCAAAATATAACATGAGTACTTTACATATAGATTTGGTTTGGTTTGGTTTGCTACGGTCTACTGGTTTGAACACGAGGGCTAATGAGACCGGGATCTACGGCTTAAAGCCGATTCCGAACGGCTACGAACGTCCATGCCATAGTGAGATTCGAAACCACTAACTCCGGTACCGACTATCAGCGCCCTAACCAATCGGCCAGTGTTCGGCCATAGAGATTTGGAATATCTAAATATGGACATAACATATTGTTTGATTTTTCCAACATCTTTTAAATTTATGGCTTTAAGACATTAGGTAACACTGTATATTTAATATTTTTTAAAGATTTTCGATAATTTTAAAAATTTAAAATTCCTATAATAATAACTACTTAAGTCTACTTTATTACTACTAAATAGATTTTAAAAAGGCAGAGGAAAAACAAGTCACAAAACTGTGAAAATAGGTAATTATCTAAAAGAAAATTCAACACTAACTTTAAAAATTTAGAACAGGCATACGAGATAGCTTAATTAAATAACTAGCTTAATATTTTGAGCAACGAAATATATTTAAAGTTAAAGTGTATTTGCAATAAATAGATATTAAGTAAAACTAATTAAATGATTTGGTTGTTGCAGGTATTTATAGATGTCCGAGTGGGGAAATTTAATGATATCTAAAGCTATGTAATGCAATACAAAAGTAAGTAGTAATGCAAATTTAGTTATTACAATTTGCTGTATTGGTTTTTATCCCCCGCCCAAAAAAAAAAATTAATGAATAAATTGACCGATGCAGCTTTACCAGAGTGAACTATTTGAATGCACTTATTGCATTTTCAAGTTTTACCGTTTAGGTATATTACAGTATGAACTAAGAATTTAAAATAAAGAAAATTTATTCTATGAAGTTAGTTACCTTTTAATTGTAAAACAGAATAAATATTATAGGAAAACGCATTGTACTTGGAATAATCAGATATTACAGAAAATAAAATGAAAGTAATTAGTAAATAGCTTTGGTATTAATAGTATTATAAAACTGTTCGAAGATTAAGAATAAAAAAGCCAAAAAAGATTTTTGATATTTCATATCCAAAAGAGGATTTCATAAACAATTTTAAAGACTTTTTTAACCATTTAAAATAAATTTGAATTTTAAAGCACTTTCAAATACTGTACGAACTTAGTGTAGATTCAAAATTGGAGGAATTGATAGTTTTTGCATTTAATGCATTATTTTTATAAAAAAAAAAATACTATAGAAAAATATAAAATTAAGTTATTCAAATCTAGCGTAGCATAATATTAAATTAGAGTGCAGTGATCAATGTAATAATACAATATATTAATAAAATATATTAATACAAAAGCTAGCTTATGCAGGTTGCACAAGAAACTTTAGGTTGCAAAGCCACTGTTGGTTGCATGGTTTCTTCCCACGGGGATCGACAATTCGGTACAAATGTCGTATACTATTACTTTGAATGCAGATTATTGGGTGGTTGAGCAACCGTCAAAAAGTTTCTGTATTTCTACGATATTACAAACTCTAATGTTAAGTTAGTGTCAAAAGGCAGTCTTACCAATTTGGATTCAAAATATGATCAGAATATAACCCGAGTACATAACGTATAGACCTGAAGTATTTAAATACGGCCATAAAATTTTATTTAATTTTTACAACATCTTTTACATTTATAACTTTAGGACATTTAGACATTAAGTAACGCTATAAATTTAATAATTCTTAAATATTTTCCATAATTGTAAAAATTTCGAATTCCTGTAATTATAACTATTTAAGTGTACTAAATAACTACTAAATAGATGGAAAAAGGCAGAGGAAAAACAAGTCACAAAAGTGTTAAAATAGGTAATTATCAAAAAGGAAACTGAACACTAACTTTAAAAATTTAGATCAGACATACGAGATAGCTTAATTATTAAATAGCTTGCTTAATATTTTGAGCGACGAAATATATAAACAGTTAACGCATACAATCTTTACAGCAAATTAGCTATTGGTATTTTGTTAGAATACAGGTGAAAGGTTTCAAATGATTATATATTATGGTAGGGATCAATAATATCTTCATTTCCATATCCTTAAAATTTGTCAAGTTTGCTATCGTGGAATAATAAAGCATTTACAGGAGTATCAAACTTTGTAGTATATTAAATAGTGAGATGTTGTTCGAATGCGGTAGTAAGAAGCAGAAGTACCTTTATACTTTTTTAAACTTAAACAGTGTTGGTTAAAAACCTCCGGGAATTGTAATATTAAAAAAAATGTATTAGTAGTAAGTAAAATACCAAGCCTAGTAAATAGTCTAAATTATGTTAAAAAGACAGTCATTGCGTAAAAGTATAAAGAACACTTAAAATAAGTAAGTTTTACGCCTGATGCATAAAAGTTTGAAAGCATGTTATTGTGAAATAATAATTTAAATTAATAGGTAGAACACTATTTCATTTCGAATTCGTAATTGCACAAAAACGATTAATAAGCACTGTATGTTCTTAAATGTTCACCGACTTTTAAAACGTTAATGGCCGAACGAACTTTTTATATTTCCCACACACTATTAAAATGTTTAAATGTTAATAAAAATAAATAACTAGATAAAATTCACTGATAGTTGTTTTGGCTTCTAGTATATTTTTCAGTAACAGAATCCACAGTAAGATAATAGTAATCATAGTAATATAACATGAGTATATTACATACAAACTTTAAATATGGGCCTAAAGTTTTCTTTAATTTTTCGAACATCTTTTAAATCTATATCTTTAGGACATTAGGTAACACTGTATATTTACCGATATTTAAAGATTTTCCATAATTGTAAAAATTTCGAATTCCTGTAATTACAACTACTTAACGCTACTAAATACCTACTAAATAGATGACAAAAAGGCAGAGTAAAAACAGGTCACAAATGTAATAAAATAGGTAATTATCAAAAAGAAAACTAAACACTAACTTTAAAAATTTAGAACAGACATACGAGATAGCTTAATTACTAAATTGGTAGTTTAATATTTTGAGGGATAAATTATATTTACAGTTAAAGCAATACCACCTTTAGAGCAAATTAACTATTAGAAGTTTGTTAGAATACAGATGGAAGCTTCCATATGATCATATATTGCGGTAGGGATCAGTAATAGCTTATTTCTATAGCCTTAAAAGTTGGCAAGTTTGATATTATGGAATAGTGAAGCATTTAGAGGAGTAACAAACTCTGTAGTAAATTAAATACTGATATGTTGTTCGAATGCGGTAGTAGGAAGCAGAAATACCTTTATAGACCTTTAAACTTACACAATTTTGGTTAAAAACCTCCTGGAATTTTATTGTTAAAAAATGTATTATTAACAAAGAAAATACCAAGCACACTAAACAGTCGAAATTGCGTTAAAAAACTACAGTCATTGCGTAAAAGTACGAAGGACATTTAAAATGAGTTTTACGTCTTAAGCGTAAAAGTTTGAAAGCATGTTATTGTGAAATAATAATTTAAATTAATAGACAGAACACTATTTATTTCATTCCGAATTCTTAAGTGTACGAAGATGATTAAAAGGCACTGTATGCTCTTAAAGGTCCACCGACTTTCACAACGTTAATGGCAGAACGAACATTTGATATTCCACACAAACTATTAAAATGTTTAAATATTAATAAAAATAAATAAATGAAATTCACTTACAGTTGTTTTGGCGTCCTCCTCGTACTTCTCCAATCTTTTCATCGTGTCCGTGGTATACTTTGAACTTATCGTAGCCATGTTATTTTCAATAGCGCAATCAATTAATCAAGAGAGTAATCAATCCAATATGAGTTTCCGTACTACTACAAACTTTATAACTTCTCACATACACCAGGGTTGCCAGAAAAAAATTTGGCATTATTTTTTGGCATTATATTTTTGGCAATATTTTGCATCGGAATAACTGGTGTATTTACTATATCTTTGTTTACCGAAATATAGGAAGTAATTAACAACAATTTAGTAATTATATTCTAAATTTATAGGAATTAAGGGCAATAGTTTTTTTAAAAGATTTAGAGTTTTAGCATATAATTTTTTACTGAAACCCTTTTCTAAATTTAATTTAAAGAAGAAATAAAACATCCGAAAAGAGTGATTTTTTCTCGCCAGTGTAACCCCTCGAAATAATGCACGGGGTCTTTAGATAGTAAAACGAAACCTCGCCGAATCAAAAGATTTTTTAAAGAATTTTAATGGTCAGAATTTAAAACAATGTTTGCGCATGCGTTTAATCAACAGTAGCCAAGGTTCTATCGTGAACATCTGATCGAAAAGAATAAAATGTCTTTTCGAAATAGTTTAATTAAACAACAAGTCTAATTTTTTAATGTTAGTTAAATTTTGTAGCAAATGTTAACGGCACTTACTATACATACATATGTAATACACAGATTCTATATAGTAAATTCGATAAAAATTTATGTACTTTGATTTTCAACACGATCGGTATTCTGTAATACAACAGCTTCAGAAAATGTCTGGTGAAGTCATGTACAGAAAAAAAGGAAAAAGACATAAAGCGTTGCTAATTATACTTTATGGGAATAATTACAGGTATTATATTTTTAAAAATTTACTAAAACCTGTGTCTGATATTGTCTGAATTCCGTATGTGTTTTAGTCTTATTTCAAATTCACGTTAGAAACAATTTTATTGTTGTTGTATACAATAAAATGTCCTTGTAAAACTTACAATAATTGTATAATGCATTTTTATAAGAAGTGCATGTACTAGAACGCTGAACAATTTCCTGTTGATATGTGGATATTATATTACTTATTAAAAATATCTACACGTGATTGAGAATCCCCGATGATTGAGAATTTAATATTTATAAATGTTTGAAAATATAAGAAAGCTGATTAATATGTAAAATATATCTCAGCGGGTTTCTCTGAAAATGGTGTAAGTAAATTTTATTTTATATGGAGATATTTAAAGATTTGCACTTGAATAATTTCAAAAATAATGATATATACTATTATACTATTTTGATAATTTCATATAAGACTAGTAATTTTACATAAAATTTATTTTTATGTAAAGTTCCTAGTAAATGGTTTTCACTTTTTTTTTTCATTTAAGTATTTTTTTAAACAACGGACTTTGAACATTTTCAAAGAAAACTGCTCATATTTTAAATTATTCTTTAAAACAAAAAAGCCTAATTTAGCTTAAATTGATAACAGTAGAAGGATACAGATAGTTGTTAATAGTGTAAAGGGAAGCGGTAATTTCCCTTTTAACTAGCAGCCTTAATATTTTGCTAGGTCATGAATTTTTTTCTAAAATTTATGGACCCTGTGTTACTAACTTTCTTTACCCCATCGGGTCGCTTTTTAAAGTACATTCAGCGTCTCAAATACCATTTACCTAAGGTTCGGTTTAACAAAAATCGAGTAAAAACAGGTATAGAAGAAGCGTCAGGTGAATTTAAAGGTATTTTGTTAAATGGAGTATATTTTTTTATCCCTCTTTCTGATTGTTAGGAAAGAAGCATAAGACTTAGTCGTGCCAAGAAACGTTTTATCCATGAAAATGCTAATTTTATTATTCACTTTCTTGTGAAAGGGCTGGAAGATTACAGAATTGGTAGAGCACTATTCGCTGGTGGAAGTTTTGTGTTCCTATCGCAAAGTCAACAGCGATTTTTGGATTCGATTCGAAGCAATAGATCCTGGTCTCATAAGTCCAATGGAAGAAAAACAGTAGACCGTATTGCTTCAAACCAACCAATTAACTTTTCATAGACTTAGATTTTATAGATTTTCATAGACACAAAATAGCGTCGTGGCTCTAAGAAGCAGCAGCTCTATCTGCAGAGTAGTTATATGTTGGACTCTATAAGATACAAACTTTATTTGACTCGGGACATAAAAAACTTATACAATTTTAAAGAAAAATTATTATTATAATTATTAGTTTGAATAAGTTTAATAAAAGTGCAAATTTGGCATTAAAATAAATTAAACTTTAGTTAATTTTCAAAATTGAGGATGAGGCATCAACGTCAGTGAAATTATGTAGGAGTATGTGTAATAAGGGAATGGAAGACTTTTGAAGGTCGCGGCCTTTTGAAACATTCTCTGGGTCACAGTCTGGCAAATTTTCTTCGTCTTATTTACTTTTTTTTTTTTTTTTTTTTTTTTTTGTGGTTTGCGTAAGTCTAGGCCAGACCTCAAGGGCTGACCATCACAGCAAACTCTAGGGGACTCCCATCTAAAGAACCACAGTCCTTCTCGGTACTCAAGTCCCTTATTTTTATTTTTATTAGGACTTATTAGGTTAGGGCTTTTTCTGGGTCCTGCAGCAGTGCGAAGCTTCAGCAAGTCTTTTTTCGAGCAAGCCGAGTCCCGACGGTTCCACAGGGTGGGCCAAAGGACCGCCACAATGACTCTTGTGTGATGGTCCCGAGGTCCAGGATTGGGATTGTAGCCTCTTAAATTTTCCTGTTCTTTTTCAGCTTCCTTCGATTTCCCGTCTTATCTGGTGCAACGAGCTAAATTCCCACCTGCTTATTTCTTAGATTTCTGCCAGTGTGGTTCGTTCCACCCTCACTAATTCCGATGTCAGGAGGTCCGCTTAGCACCCAGAAAGTATTTTTGATTTCTCTCCTCATGTAGCGCCCGTCTTCTGCGTTCGCTCGTGAGCATTGTCTCCCCCCCCCCTCTTAACGTTTTTCTCCTACTCCAAACTCTGAAGCAGCGCTTCTCACGGCCACACCTTGGTGGGTCATATTCTAAGATTGCCAATGGTCACCATCACAAATTTGATTCGCTGAGAATTTCTCACCTGATTCACAATTCTCTCTAATGTGGTTCTTCATCTTAACGTCTCTCGAGACTTGTGCTCTCTTAAACTATTAAAAAAAATAAAAAAATAAAAAAATCCATCATTTACTCAACTTAACTGTGCATTTCGTTATATTTCCTAGTGTTTCACTAGCCACTGTATCCCATCCAAAATTGGATGCTCACCTTCTTATTACTCATTTTACCTTTATTTGTGTCTTTCCTTGCCTAAACTCAAGCACCCTTACCCTTATTTTACTATCTTTTATTCCCATGTTCGATCCAAATAAATCCATATGTTGTTTTTGCCAAACTCCCATGTAGTGCAGAATTAGAGGGCTAGTCCCAGACTGTTCTGTGCCAAAACCATCCTGTGGTCCTGTGGTTCGTTCGTGGATTTGTTACAAAATACACGGATACCATTCCTTGTAATTCAACTTTTAATCATAATTTAATCTTGGTTACTTAATCTCGTTTTTTTTTTTTTTTTTTTTTTTTTTTGTATGCTCCGTGGTTTTTTCTCCAGTATGAAAATACTTTCAAAATTTACGAAATCAAGAAGTATATAAGGGGGCACTTTGCGTTCACCTTTTGCCTGTTGTTTTTGCTTTTTTTATTGCCTGGTGCTCGTCGTGTTTTTGCTCCAATATAGTTTTTTTTCCCATCAGGTAAATTACATAATGCCACACTTGCCAGAATGTTGAATTTGAAAATTGGTTTTGTTTTATCTGCCAACTGTTTTGGATGTTTTGTTTAACCGTTTTTTTTACGTTGTTTTGAGAAATAAAAAAATAAATTTTGATGGGGTTTTTTTTCAACTTTTAATAAACTCGATCTTCAGTTAGGCCATGCTACTTTGGATCGTTCCTTTCGAACAGGATTGCGGCTGTGGCGCGACGTGCGTGAGCAGGGTACTGTAAGAATATTATGACATATCAATAGCAGGTATGCAGTAGATGTGAAGTTCTCTCGAAGAAAAACACTCGAAATGCCAGAGGCTGACTCGTTTATTAAAAATAACATTATTATAAAAGGAACATTAAGAACTGTACACTACTTGGTAGCAACTTGCTACCTACAAATAAAATGGTTTACAGAACGGACATCCCCTACAGGGCGGCCACGAAGGAGCATCGAGGCTTGCATTTGCCGGCGGCTTAAATACAGTCTTCACTTGCTAATCTACATAACAGCCACGTGCTATCGGCAATTTAACATACCGCCCGGTGAAGTGGATTAGATGAATTATCTCAACTGGTGTGGAGGTTTGACGTCACTAAGTAATCTTTACCGGGAGTGATTTCTTAACCGGAGGGAATTCCAGGTATCCAGTATGACATCAATCGGCCCCTTTTTTCCTCCGGTAACTTACCTCATTTCACACTGAACTCGAGGCATAAAAAATACATGCTTTATATAAACACAGTTATATAAAGAAATTGTTATAAAAAGTACATAAAATACATTCATACACATACAATACTCAAAAGCATTTCATATTACATTTAAAAGTTTACATCGAAGAGTTTGACCAAAAATTTTTATTCAATTGTAAACACTTATACCCTAAATAAAAATCAACCCACCTAAGTTTGAGAATTTTATGTCTCAAAAACCTCCGAACAAAACTTGTTCAATTGCTCTTTAGTCACTGGCTTTGTAAAGTTATCGGCAGGATTAGATTTACTTGTAACACATTTTAACTTAAAACTTTTAGCGTAAATTAAATTTCTTAAAAAGTGATACTTTATATCTATATGTTTAGTTCTGTAGTTTTCTATGGGTGACTTTGAAAACTCAATAGCGGCTTGATTATCACAAAATATAACACAATGGCTCAAACTTAATTTTAGTATTTTATTATCAAAAATATTTTTCAACCATATTAATTCCTTTGCTGCTTCAGCTAACGACACGTATTCTGCTTCCATAGTTGACAGGCTAACGGACTTTTGTTTAAATGTCCGCCATGATATAGGCACCTTATCAAAATAAATTATAAAACCACCTATGGATACGCTGTCGTTCCGGTTGTTGAGAAATCCGAATGTGCAAAGCATGTTAGCATAGGGGATGTAACTCTTGATACACTTAATTTCAAATTACTAGTACCTTTTAAATAGCCTAACACTTTCAACAAAAAAAGCCAGTGTCAAAGTTCAGGATTAGCTTGGAACTGTGCTAAAATATTTATTGCGTATATAATGTCAGGCCTTGTACAATGAGCAATAATTGCTAAAGAACCTAACAAATGTCGGTAAGGTATGTTAGCTATTACATTTAATTTCTGGCTCGTTTTGGGTTCAGCAAGTTTAGATAACACGTTACCCTTTGCCATTGGCAATGAACTAATAAGAAAACTGTATTTCTCGTACAACTGGCATACCCTTACAATGTAACTTTGCCGATGCAAAAACAATTTTCCTTCTTGTTCGACAAACTCAATTCCTAACAATCTACGAGTTCTACCTAAAACTTTTAAATCAAGTTTATTCTTTAACAAAAGTATAATCTCTTCTATATCAGATTCAGTTTTACCAAAAATTACAATGTCGTCAACATACAAAAGGAAAATTATATTGTCTCGGAAAGAATAAACACAATTACACCATGACAACCTTTCAAATTTTAAATTTAGTAAAAGTTCATCTATTTCAAAGTACCAAAGTCTACTGCTTTGATGTAAACCATAAATAGCCCTTGTTAACGTACACACTTGATTGTCATTTACTTCATAAACCCTCGGCTGTTTCAAATATACAACTTTATCAATATCAGCATACAAGTAAGCACTATTTATGTCTAATTGCACATGGCACCATTTTAAAAAAAAAACAAAAATTGTAAAGAACAATCTTATTAACGAAAAATTTACGACAGAACTAAACACTTCCTCGTAAGAATCACCTTTAACTTGGCAAAAACCTTGGGTTACCAACCTTGCTTTATATCGCACCGGTTCCATTTTATCGTTATACCGAATACTATACACCCATCTACATCCGAGAATTTTTGCATTCTGAGGCGGAATAACCAATTCCCAGACCTTGCGATCACGCATAACTTTCGTTTCGTTATCCATCGCGGTTTTCCATTGCGATGCCTCGGATGATTTTAAAGCTGCATTATAACTTTTAGGTACTTTTACTTCCGTTAAATGAGCTTCGGGAATTGTTGCCTCTAAAATCAAACATGGTCTCATCTGAAACTATTTTGTTTTGATAGCAATACTTTTTAACATCATTTATTGAACGGAATCTTGTATTGGTTCCCTCAATTCTGTAATAAATGTCAGTACGCCAACCGCCTTTAAGTGGAACGGCGTCTCTAATCCAAGGAATTTGATTACACGGTGTTAAAAGTTCGGTGTCAGATTGTACCTGGAGTTTTTCGGATAATGAAGATTTAAATTTCGGTTGTATATTCGCTGGTAAACGATCGTCGTAGTCATCCGATCTATTAAGCTCAAAAAAATTAAAATTAATGTATTTCCGTTCGGGACCCAGTACCGCTTCCACCCCATTTTTAGTTTCATCAAATCTAACATTCGCTGTTTCTACAACCTTTTGTTTGTTTTCTAGCCAGATACGATAACCTCTCGTTTCTAATGCATAACCTAACATAATCCCTGGGGTTGCTTTCATGTCAAATTTCCTGCGTTTCTGTTTTGGTACATTCACAAACGCTACACATCCAACCGTAACACTCTTAGAATAATCATCGGTAACTGATAAAAAATATCTACACCCACTCTGGGAAACAACCGGCAAAGGTCCACATATATCCATATGTATTAGCTTTAAAGGTCCTTTAGATCTAACATGGCTTAATGGTTTAAAAGATATCCGCTTTGCTTTAGCTTTTTTACATATTGTGCATTGTTCTTCCAACCTTTTTAACCTCGGTAAGCCCCTAACGCTTTGAATTTTACTAGTATTTAACAGATAATCCTGCCCCCTTAGGGGGTTTACCTACTTCAGGTAAACACGGGTTTTGCAATCCCGAGGTACCCCAGCGATCTTTTCTCTTTTCTCTCCTCTTCCCTCCTACTTTATTCTTTTCTTTCCCCCTCGTTGCGGTTTCCTCTTTTGAGGTGAGGGCACCCCTTGAGTAGCTGTTTCCGCTCTGTTGTCTCTTGCTCCTCTTGGCGTTTAAACTGCCCACGTGTTTGCCGTGCGTGGATACCCGTGTCCTCGGAAATGGGGATCCTGGTAATTGAGGGGCTTCCCCGTAGGGGAATCATCTGAATGGCATTTCCATTATTGCGGGGAGGTTTCAACACATTGCTTTGGCCTCGGCTTCGAGTAAACGGGGGGTACGTAAGTTCCGGTGCGTATCAATCGGCTGGTGGATAGACTTGGTCATCTGCTACGGTTCAAGCGATCGGTCCGTTGGCTGTGCGTGTATAGACCCGGATAGCACTGGTGCAGAACCCTGCATCCCCTTGTTGGGCTCCACGGAGGGTGGTGCGGTCGGGTCCGAATCTCTAATACTCTTACTGTGGATACTTTGAAAACACATTCCCCCATCAACGAGTCGTGTACTAGTCATGAAACAAGCACTCTATTTCGTTTTTTCATAATCAAATGCACAGAAGGTAATTTCCATGACATTTCTTCATTTTTAATCCATAAAGTTATTCAATCGTATGTAGGTGAAGTTCGTAACGCTAAGAAATTGCATTCTGGTGATCTCCTTGTGGAAGTAACTAATAACGTTCAAGCCATTAATATAACGAAACTAAAAGCTATAAGCAACAGAACTGTTTCCATAACCATTCACAGAAGCTTAAATCAATCCCGAGGCGTCATTTCTGAACCTGACTTACAAAATACCTCTGAATCTGAAATCCTTGAAAATTTAAAATCTCAAAATGTCATTGCTGTCCGCCGAATAACTATCAAAAGAGACAATCGAACAATCAATACTAGGCATATCATCTTATCTTTCGAACTACCAAAATTCCCGACTTCCATCAAAGCAGGATTCTTAAACTGCCCTGTTAGACCATATATTCAGAACCCTTTGCGATGTTTCAAATGTCGACGATTTGGACATTCGCAAACGTCCTGCCGTGGGTCATTGACCTGTGCGCGTTGTTCCGAAACTGGCCACAATAGCGAGGGATGCACTGCGCCATGTAAATGCAGTAACTGCAAAGGCGACCATCCCTCATACTTCCGATCTTGCCCTAATTGGATATTTGAAAAGGAATTTCAAACTGTAAAAATAAAACAAATTATACCGTACATCGAAGCCCGAAAAATACTACAATGTTAAACTCCAAAACCTGGTCTCTCTTATTCTGCTGCCACGAAATCTACAAAATCCGTAGCCACTCAAACCGACTTACCTCTTAAAGTAATTTATCTCCCCGTATCCTCACAATCGAAAAAATCTAAACGCCCTGTTTCGCTGGAAGTCTCTGAAACTGTTATGCAAGATACTTTCCGTAAAGAAAACATTCTCAATAAGAAAGGCACAGAAACCAGACCTCAAATTCCCAAAGAATCAACTTTTAATAAGAAACAAACCCGTTTTAAACAAAAAAAAAAAAATATATCCCTCCCCAGCCGTATGTCGACGACTCTATATTAACTCTAAATCCTTCAGACTCTGAAGTTTCGGAAGAGTCTATGGATCAGTCAGATACTGACTTTCCTACTCATTCTAAGGGAACTACTCAAACTTTGTCTAGAACTCCTAACCCCTTTTGATCATGGCCCTGCTGCTCTCATGGAATTGCCACGGATTTCTTAATAAAATCGATGATCTGCACATCCTCATTCATGATCATAATGCCGCTTGCTTTGCTCTCCAAGAAACATTTCTAAATTCTCATAATAAAGATCTCAAAATCTGTAACCACACAATTATAAGAAACGATTATGAACTTGGCAATAAAGATTCTGGTGGTGTAGCACTTATTATATCGAACAGCATCTCTTTTCAGTCTCTAAATCTTAATACCAATCTTCAAGCCGTTGCCGCACGTGTCAGTCTTAAATGCCTTTCTACTGTCTGCAGACTATATTCCTACCCCCAATGAACAAATTAATCTACATCACCTCATTAATTTAATAAACCAACTTCCTCCTCCAATAATCCTGCTCGATGACTTTAACGCCCACAGCCCTCTTTGGGGCGGTCCTGGTGTCAATAATAGGGGTCAAGCAATTGAATCTCTTGTATCAGATCTCTCATTATGTATTCTCAACAACGGCGAAAACACTTATTTCCATAAGCCAACCAAAACATTCCACGCCATAGACTTTGCAATATGTTCTCCCTCAGTTTATTCTTTATACTCTTTTTTTGTTTCAACTGACCTTCACAATAGCGGCCACTTTCCGATATTTCTATCTCCGCTCTACCATAATTCTGAAAATATTCCTGAACACGTTCGGTACATTGAAAGAAGAGCTGACTGGCCTTCTTTCTCTTCTCCCGCTGTTATTACTCCTGGCCTAATCACCGGAACAATACATGAAGCTGCCAACAACGTAACCTCCACAATTATCAAAACGGCGGACGCCACTATCCCAAAATCTTGCTCTTCAGTGAGGAAAAATAAAAAACCGTGGTGGAACTATGATTGCCTTTATGCCAAAAAACAGCAGCAGAAGGCATGGAGTATCTTTCGGAGATACCCCACTACTGAAAACAGGATAATTTTTAATAAAGCTAAAGCTCTCGCCAGAAAAGTTAGACGCCGTTCTCAGAGAGAATCTTGGATAAAATATGTCTCGAGTATCACAAGCTCAACATCCAGTAAAGAACTTTGGCAAAAGGCTAAAAGAGCAATGGGCATTTATCATAATAATGCAATTTCATGTCTATCTTATAATGGAGAAATAATTTCTAATATTCAAGACATAACTAACACAATTGGTGAAACCTTTGCCTTTGTCTCCAGTAAACTCTCGTATCCGATACACTTCCAGTCATTTAAGACGCTGTCCCAGAAACAAAGATTAAACTTTAATACTTCATTAAATTTGCCATACAATAGCCCTTTTAATATTCAAGAATTACTCTTCTGTTTACGTCAGACTAAAAATACTTCTCCTGGTCCTGATGCCGTATCATTTAGCATGATAAAACGCCTATCTCTCAGTTCGCTTACTAACCTTCTGCATCTGTACAATAGAATCTGGATGAAAAATACCTTTCCCACATCTTGGACTCAAGCAATAACTATTCCCGTTACTAAACCTGGAAAAGATCCCACTAATCCGTGCAACTACCGCCTCATTGCTCTTACTAGCTGCCTATAAAAACTAATTGAAAAAATGGTAAATAGACGCCTGGTTTTTATCCTAGAAAAGGAGCATCATAGTCATCCATTTCAGAGTGGTTTTAGAAAACATGGATTAACTTTAGATAACATCCTATATCTCGAAACCCAAATTCGGAATGCCTTCCTGAGACGAAACCATCTAATATTAACTTTTTTCGACATTAAGAAAGCATACGATCAGACTTGGAGGTATGGCATTCTTAGAGATCTCCATCGTTTAGGTTTTCGTGGCAACATCTCCAAATTTTATTAAGAACGTCCTGTTTTATCGTGAATTTAAAGTCCGCATGAACGGCTCGCTTTCTAACAGCTTTATTCAGGAGGAGGGCGTCCCTCAAGGGTCTGTCTTAAGTGTCACTCTTTTCTCTATAAAGGTGAACGATATTTTAAATCAAATCCCATCTACCGTAAATGGCTGTTTATACGTCAACGACCTGATAATCTCTGCACAATTAAAAGACATTCGTTTTATTGAACGCAATTAAAAACCGCAATTAATCGAATTGTTAAGTGGTGCAATATAAATGATTTTAAAATATCTGGGGAGAAGACGAATTGTGTGCATTTTTGCCGTAAACGTGCACTCCATCTGGACCCGGAGCTCTTCTTGGGATCTTTTAAAATTGACATTCAAGATTGTGTTAAATTTTTAGGTATTTACTTTGACAAAAAACTTACGTTTGCTAACCATATTTCTCATGTTCGTACAAAATGTGAAAAGAGCTTAAACCTATTAAAAGTGTTATCTAATACTTCACGGGGAGCCGATGAGTGATGCCATGCTTCGAATATACCGTGCTGTTATCCGGTCAAAAGAGGATTATGCTTGTTGCGTTTATGTGTCTGCTCGCGCATCTGTTTTAAGAAAACTTGACACGGTGCATCATTCCGCTCTTCGGATCTGCTCCGGTGCTTTTAGGACTTCACCCATTCATAGCCTTCTTGTAACTTGTCACGAACCATCTCTACATTATATTCGTCATAAAATATCACTTAACACCTACTTTTTTTATCCTTTCCCATCATTCGCACCCATTGAGAAAAATTTGTTTAGTCACTCATCTGGATCGTCTTTATACTAATCGCCCACATTCCATTCCTTCATTTGGTTTCAGGCCGAACGATGGCCGAATGGTAGAGCGCTGCTCTTCGGAACCGGAGTTCGCGGGTTCGAATCCCGCTGCTGGCATGGATGTTTGTAGCCGTTCGGAATCGGCTTTAAACTGTAGGTCCCGGTCTCATTAGCCCTTGTGTGCAAAACAGTAGACCGTAGCGCTCCAAACCAAAACCAAACCAATCATTTGGTTTCAGAATTCGGAGAAGTCTGGAAGGTAGTTTGTTAACGTTGAAATTTCACCTCGCCTCTTATTTGAAACACTACCCTGGGAGAACCATAATATTCAGTATCTTCAACCATTTAAGGGCTTTATAAAAGGAAACACGGACACCTATATTTACCGGCAACTATTCAGTTCCTTTAATTCTCAATATGTTTCAGTTCCTTTGAATCTCAATTCTTCTATGAGGACATCTATACAGACGGCTCTAAATCTCATGATTATGCTGGTTTTGTGTATTGTGGCAGCTCTAGCGCTTTCAGCTATAGACTTCATCCTTTTTGCTCCATATTTACAGCCGAAATAATTGCAATATACGAGGCTCTAAGGTACATTTCATCCAGCAATAAAAGATTCTTTATAGTCTACTCGGATTCGCATGTCTAGATAATTGCATAGTTAAAAAAATACATTTCAGACATTTATTATTTAAGTATATTATATGGTGATTACAAATATGGAGATTTTTGTGTAAATTAATGCTTACTGATGAAACTTACTCTTTTTTTTTAAACAAAAGGGGAAGGGGAAAGCAGGTTCTGTCTCTGTAACAAATGTATACATGTTTCATTACTTTTTTTTCTGAGTTTAATTTTTAGAATTGTCTACAGATGATAGAGATTGCAATTAGATATTTATTTAAATTTC
The DNA here is from genome assembly GCA_032207245.1 of Pardosa pseudoannulata. Taxonomy (NCBI): domain Eukaryota; kingdom Metazoa; phylum Arthropoda; class Arachnida; order Araneae; family Lycosidae; genus Pardosa; species Pardosa pseudoannulata. Next base: position 356,225 of record JAGEOH010000022.1, on the reverse strand, counting down.
CGCTTTTAGAAAAAAATGATTGCTGTTTGTAAAATTTAGTTAAAATTTATTTTTTGTGTTGTTATAAAATGCCACAAAAAGCAGACTTATCCTACCGTAAATATTCGATGTTCGTATTCAGAGAAGTTTAAGAAATACTTGTGCTTAGTAATGATTAATGTGCACCAAATTTTTAATATTTATTTTGTTTCTTTTAAAACAGTGATGTATTCTATCAATGTACTATTCATGGGGCATTCACTGACATTGCGTGTTTCGCCATTAAAAAATTGTTGTAGGTTCTTTAGAACAGAATTCAAGACAAATAAGACTGATAATAATTTGACAAAGTACTAAATTTTATTATCGCAGTAGCCCCTGTAGTACTACATACGTAGTTATATATATAACTAAGAAATTACTATGCTATGCTGAATGATTATATATATATAATTATTCAGAAATATACTATATGTATATAGTTTCAAAACAGTGAAATATATACTGCTATCCTCGGTCATCCTAGAGTTATTCTCTTCCACCACCACATAGTACTCACAAATTTAATCCTGGTCACGTGCCTAGTTCACAACATGACTACCACCGTCTTTATTGTACTAACTAATCTTTTCTTTCTTTCTTTCTCATATTTCTGAAATATTATCAAAGAATTCAAAAACTGATTTTAGTGTCGCTGAAGGTTTGCTCCGATAAGTTAGTAGGAATAGACACAGCTAAACTTATCCAAACCATTCATATAATGGACGCTATAAGAAAGTAATTTTTTTATTCAACATATGTATGAAGTAATCTCATTATTCGAATCTTTTCACATAAAAGGAAATTATATCTCTGTACTATTACTATGCTATTGTACCTAGAACGAAATATATACGTATTGTAGCGTACTGGGGCTCTAAGTGAACCCGAAAAAGGATAGCGGAAGCCTACGTACAGACTAAGATATTTATTAAGAAACACAATATTGAAGTTATGTTAAAATACAGATGAAAATGATTAATATCTACAATGAAAAAGAATGATCGATGCAGAACATCAGCTTAATAAGAGAAAAAAAGAAGGGTGGAGGACTGTCTCAGTAGCTCCCTCGAAGTTTAGGGCCGATGAGTTCACACCCAACTCGATCGGTCAAAAATCCTCCCTGAGCCTCGAACTCTGCTCTTCTTATATAGTCGTCTCCGCAAGAATGTCCGTCTCAGCTGATCGGACAGCTGGTGGATGACGTGTTGGGGAAAACGCGTGTCGGCTCTCTCGCCAGCAAATGCTTTTTTGAGGCTTGCAGTAGTCGAGAGCAATCTCGCGTTGCCCTTGGACAACCTTTGGCGAACAAGATAAGAAAGTATTGTGGTTTGTAGTATTGTTGCAATGTAGAGGACTTGCTGTAGTGTGAGAGTCTTTCTTCGGGATGCCATTGAAACGAACACTGGAAACAGTTCGCTAGCATTCCAATGAATGTCTCAGACAGAATGATTTAAGATGGTCTTCGATGTCAACAATCCTCCATTCAGCACGACGAGAATGTAACGAGAATTCGTTACAATATACTTTCATGAGCTGAAATTAGACTTTTTAATAATGTATAATTAAGGATCTCAGTTTTTGTGTTCTCCTTAAATGATGTCTAAGCATTTTGAGCTTTTCTTTTAGAAATACTTTTATAAAATTTAATTTTAACTCTAGGAAGACCTTAACCAGCCTTCTGTCCCTACATTCACAAAAGCAGGAACGGAAAAAAAATACACGACACAGTTCTCCCCCTACCCTGGTAGCTTGAGGACGTACTGTATCTGAGCTCCGTTCTGCTATTTTTTGCACGTGACCTGGGAGGGACACAGTCTTGTCCCAGTGTGACTTGCACCTGATAGTAGAGTTTTCATCGCATTGCAATGGCTTCGGCCAACGTTCCTCTTGTTATGGAATGCTCTACTCCGCCTGCTCTCTCGATTTTTGACCAACTGAGATCCGACCTGAATAAGAACTATGGACCCTACTGTAATTTTTACGACCTAATACAAGATTTCATCAGCTTCGCCTGGAAGGAGCTTAAAATCCCATATCAGAACCCGTTTAAAGGTTTCCCTAAAAATGTAACCGATCCTCATATCTATAGCCAACTCTTCCATAATTATAGATGTAATTATTCAAACTATATCGAAATCTACACGGATGGGTCTAAATCTGTTAACTACGTTGGTTTTGCTGTTGTGAGTGACAATACTACTCTAGGTTATTGCCTTCCTTCTTTCTGCTTCATTTTTACCGCCGAACTTATTGCACTTTATGAGGCTTTAAAATTCGTTTCCAATAGCAATAGGAGGGACTTTGTGATTTTTACAGACTCACTAAGCGTTCTGGATAGTCTCAGTTCAGGTCTCGTAATGAACGGTAGTATTTATATGACCCTTAATCTGTATCAGAAGCTAATCCGTCGTGGTTTCCACATTCTCTTCTGTTGGGTGCCTAGCCATGCAGGTATTGCAGGAAATGAAAAGGCTGATGTTGCAATGAGTGCTACCGATCATTATAATGTCTGTTTGCCATATTCCGATATTAAGAATGCGACCTCTCTTATAATCCGAAATAATTGGATTGAGGACTGGGAAAATGAAACACGGAATAAACTGCATGGTATCAAACCAAATATCACCACTTGGGCTTCAATTCCTGGTCGTAAACGGGATGTTATCTTAACTAGACTTCGTATTGGTCATACTAGACTCACCCACTCTCATTTGCTTTTAGGGGAACTGCCCCCCCCCCGTTGTCCTCGCTGCGATTGCATCCTCACCGTTCACCATTTTTTAACTTCTTGTACACGTTTTACTCGTTTTTATGTAATGTATTTTAATAACGCCAATTTAAGTCACCTTTTGGGTGAATCACCACATTCTGCATTATTTGACTTTTTAAAGCGTATTGGTTTTTATTCCTCTTTATGAGCATTTCACTTCATCCCATTTTTTTCACATATCACTTTCTTATCTCGTTTTTAGCGTTTTAAAATTATTACTCTAGTCAGTTTTATCTGTACTTTTTTAAATTATATTGATATGTTTTACTATGTTTCTGCTTTTATCTTTAGTCTGGCGCATTTTGTCCTTATTGGACCTTGCGCCATTAAACCTCATTCAACCAACCAACCATCAGCTTCGAAGTACTACTGAAAGACAAGATTTCTGAAGACCCATCTGTAGAAGACAGTACTCTGGTGAGATCTTTTTTAGATTCTATACAGGGATTGCTTGCATCCGGAAATACTCCTCTAGAGCAATTTACTAAAACTGCTCTTTTTCCCCTTTTCTTTGAGAAATGCGAACCCAAGATCAATGAACTACTCCATGGCAATAAGATAATTAAGGATAACCATAACAAACTAGGGATCTTTACTGTAATTGTAAATCCTAAAAGGAAAAGACTTAATGACAATGATCTACCTCTAAAGAATAAGTTTGAGATTCTAACCACTGACTCCGTAGACGTGAACGAAGCCACCTCGGCCCCCACTACCACTGTTCCCCTGCCAGTAATGAAGAAGTGAAGCTTAAGAAATCTTATAATCTCTATTTTGAGATTAATATCCTCCTCCGATATAAACGGACAGTTATGGGGCTCCTTAGCCAGACGGCTTTATCCCCGATTCTTAAGGTAAAGAGTAAGCAGGGTAAAAACTGTAAGGTACTATTAAATTTAAAATTTTTGAAAAGGAGTAATTTAGAGATGCCGGTCATTAAAAGGTTGGTAAGAGGAAATACGTGAGAGCTGAGACTTAAGCTGTTAGTAGCTGTAAAGATACAAAATATCTGATTAACACCCTGAAAAGAAAGTTGTGGTTAGTATACACGGTGCGAAACACTAGATGGAGTCTTACGGTCAAATATTAAACATCAAACACAGGTACACTATCCTGCTCCATAATAATAAAAATACGCATATTTTTTTTATTTTTTTCTTTTTATTTATTTATTTTTTTTTTATACAACACATCACTTTACGACACAACATATAACGAAAGGGACAGGGGATGAAGTAATAAGAGCTAATAGGGTAATTAAGGTAGAGAATCTACTGTCAGTAAAGCATTGCGACACGCGGCCGCTTACAGTTACTCCGGTTATTATAATCATAGTCTGGGAGTTCTGCAATTATTTCATTAGGTAGACTAGTTATTTTGTTATAAAAATTATTGGATGATTTCACACAATATTGTTTGAAAGTTAATATATTAAAGTCGCGTCTTATTACTTCGTTGGACAAGTATCGATGTGCGCCTCTAATACGCCTCAAGAATTTATTTTGTATTATTTCTATTAATTTCAAATTAAATTTCGCGGCAAACGACCAGACCGAGGCTGCGTAAAGAGAGGTAGGAAGAACTATAGTTTTATATAAAAGAATTTTATTTTTATTATTTAAGTATTTACTATTAAGAAGCATTTTTAAATTTTATAATTTTCCTATCATTTTATTTTTAATATCCGTTATGTGAGGACGCCAGGTTAGTTTTTTATCTAAAGTTACACCTAAATATTTTACGGAGTTTTCCCAGTTAATTACCTGTGGGGGATGTCATTGATATAAATGTTGAAGAGGATAGGGCCTAAAACGGAGCCTTGAGGGACCCCGCTATAGATGTTATAAGTGCTAGAGTACGTATCGTTTATTTTTACTTGAAAGGTACCTTCATCCAAATGAAAAGTAAAAATAGAATTAAACAATTCAAAGCATTTTTTTTTTATTGGTAGTTAAGCAGATCCATGACATTCCATAAATTTTACTCATTTTACTAGAAAAATCCAGATTTTCCATGACAAAATTAATCTATTGTCTAAATCCATGATTTTCCATGACTTTCCAGGTGCGCGGAAACCATGTCAGTACGAAATCGAAGAGGACCTGAATTCAAGCCTTTATTTCCCTCCCTTTTCCCCTTTTTTGTTTATGTAGACTTCACCTCTGTCAGTTCTCTTGCCCTCTCACAAGAGGTGGACATTTGTCCGTTGATTGGTTGAAGTTATATCACCCTGCTTAAGCAGGCTTGCAACTGCTGAGGCACTTTCAAAAAGGTGAGAAAAGTGACAAATAATACAAAATAAGTGACTAAACATTAAAAAAAAAAGCGATTTTTTTTCCTCCTCTTGATTACAGATGCTATTATTAAGATTTTTCTATTTATTTTAACTCTAAATCAAATGATTCATGCAAGATATGATTTTAGCGTCAAATACAAAAAAAAAAAAAAAAAAAAAAAAAAAAGGTTAAAAATTTTGTTTAACACAACTCAACATTGCTTTTTATTCAAGAAAATCTATAAATTAGATTTGAATACGTACAATAGATTAATTTTATAATCACAACTTTCTGCATATATTAAGGATGGTTTAATATTGTACATAGCTAGATTAGAGTATCTAATCAAAAATTGTGGGGGGGAAAAATGTACATTTTAGGAAATTTTTTACGACTTTTTAAAGTTACTAAATTCTGGAAACCATATGACTAATTACATTTTAATAAGAAAAATAAGATTAGAGCATGTCGTTTTGGTTTCGATTCGGTCGTGTTAAGTGATTGTAGCGTTTGCACAAAGAACGAAATATGGTTTATTACATTGTCGGACCCAGTGATACACCATGAAAAAAGTAACTATTTTCTTTAAAAAGTGACTAAAAGTGATAAATTGTAAAAAAAAAAGTGACTAAAGATGAGAAAAGTGACGGAATTGCAAGCCTGCTTAAGTTGAAATGGAGACGAAACAAGTAAAGGAAAATTTTGTTGCATTTGGATCATACGTCACGAATAAGAACGTTCATTTTTTAATTAGGGCTTCGAAAAGAAATAATTTATCATTTGCTGCCGAAAATGAATTGATTGAAAATTTTAAAAAATCTAATCTTTTAAAAGCTGCTTTTGCCAAAGCAAATTCAATTACCCGGACGACAGAATATTTTAGCTGCCAAACTTTGGTCCTCGAGTGTTGAAATCAGTGATAAGCACTTGTCACCTTATGGGAATGTGGATAAGGCTATTCTGTTATGGATTAAAAATGCATGCAGTGGCGTGCGGTCCATATGTGCAGGTTGTGCACTGCAGACCCTGGCAAAATTATGAGATACAATAATTTTCTGCACCTATGTCTACCTATCTTTATATGGTATATAATAAATATTTATAATATATTCAAATATTATGTTGATTTGCTTGCTTGTATTCCCGCAGTGCGTGCGGTACTAGGTGCTGCACCACGTAGCTCGCAAACAAACATACGAAGTTCTGATGTGTACGTACTGCACACTAAATTGAAAATCACGCTTTATATATATGGGCTACAGGAGAAGAACAGCATACTATGGCACTGAGGCAAGTGCAGCTATTTTTCCTGCACTTGGCTTTCAGAATCATCCGAAGGTACGGTTTATTAAGCGTTGTATTAGAGCGGGGATTTATTTTTGGTTTTTTAAATGATTAACTGGCCATACGATTTTGCAGACGGTTAACGTTTAAATTTATATATTATAAGATTTTGTTTTCATGGAAATATAAAAGAAGTATTTTATCAATATAAAGTGAAATGTTTTAGTGTGGTAAATTTCGGTGATGTGTTATATTTATTGAAATAATTAGCTGAAAAACAATGTTGTTTTGTTTTAAAGAAACGAATTATAATAGAACAGTCCAAATTTTACCATTCATTGTGTCTTACAGACAGTATATAAGTTATATTATGTAACACCATATCCCTGGTTTTGTTTTTAAAAATTGTCGAGATGTTTTTCGCAGAATATATGATTTCCAAATGTTAAAAACAATTAATAAATGTAATTTAATCCACTGACCGCACAAGAATCAGTTCGCTCTATTGTGCCAGCGTGCAGTGAAATCCTCTGCACGTGGAATAGATGTTTGGTTTGTCTGCACCGCAGCGGCGGGTGTCATGTGGTGCTACGTTTGCTGAACATATAAGTTTTTCGTAGAAGTCCGAAGCGTTGCTTTTTCGACGGCGATATGATACCATACAACAAAAGACATGATTTTTGCTTCAATGCTAGTAGAATTCTCATGAGTTTAAACCCTGTTATAACTCGACTACTCATAGATAAATATATTATTTATTGTGATCTTTAAATTTATATTCATAATAAATAACCTGTTTCAGAATGGAGTACTCAGACGTCTCAATAAGATTTATTGGAAAATCCATGTTCTCTGCACACCCTGCATGAAAACCTACCGCATGCCACTGAATGCATGGTAAATGCACAATAGGGTTGTATTTGTTCCGCATATATTGTTACCCCGCTTACATGGTCTGCTTTTTCTGGACCACTGAGCTGACCATATAACCGATACACTGTAAATAAAAATAAGAACCACAAGTCTGTACAACTAAAATATATTTTTGAACTTATTTACAATTAAAAATATAGTTTTAAGATACATGTGAGGCAGGTATAGTATCACTGTTCTGCATATTCAATATTTTTAAGACAGAATTCTTGTAGTTCTGAAGTGTGTGCTCATTTTCCCCTTCATTTATCAATGCAGAGACTGTGTTCCCAAACTGAGTGACTTCTTCAGACTCTAAGATGTCCTTTTCTGAAGTGGCCTGAAGAGAAAGAAATAAAGTTTACTCAGTTAATGAAGGATATAATATATATAACAGGGTGTTGCAACAAACTTCTAGGGGAGATAGGACACATAATAACGATGAAGAATTCACAGTTGAGATGAAAAGTAGATGGTGCCACTACTATTAAATCCATATAATTTTTAGTTAGCACTGATCTTTGAAAGACACGTGTATAAATTTGACAGATGTAGGACTATCAATTAGTGAGATATAGTATTTTGAGTGAAGCAACTTTTGTTAGTTTGAAAACATTGGATAAAAAGGAATTTCTGGTGTTAGTAAAGCATTGCTTTTTAGCGATAAAAATACTGTTGAAGCCAAGGCTTGGCTTGATAAACATTATTCGGGCTCTGCACCAGGAAAATCAACCGTTGAAAAGTGGTTGCCAAATTTAAATCAGGCGAAATGGGCACCGAGGACGATGCATGCAGTGAACGCCCCAAAGAGGCTGTTACCGATGAAAACATAAAAAAAAGTCTACACAATAATTTTGGATGACCATAAAGTGAAGTTGATCGAGATATCTGAGACTCTAAAGATATCAAAGGAACTTGTTGGACATATCGTGAAAGAATATTTGGGTATACGAAAGCACTGAATAAATTGGGTGCTGCATGAGCTCACAATCCACCAAAAACAACAATGAATTAATGATTCTGACCTGCGTTTGAAGCTATTTAATTGTAATAAACACAAATTTATGCAAATTTATGACAATGGAGGAAACATCTTTTTACATTGGAGTCCAATCGACAGTCAACCGAGTGAACTGCACATGATGAACCAACTCCAAAGCATGGAAACACACAACAGTTGGCTGGCAAGGTTATAGTATCAGTATTTTGGGATTCGAATGTTATAATATTTATAAACTATTTTGAAAAATGAAAAACCATCAACAGCGACTATTACGTAGCGTTATTGGAGAGCTTGAAGTAAAAAATAGTGGAAAAAGGGCCTCATTTAAAGAAGAAGAAAGTGCTGTTTCAACAAGACAATGCACCGTGTCACAAGTCAGTGGAAACGATGACAAAATTATACGAATTGGGCTTCGAATTGCTTCCACATCCACCGTATTCTCCAGATCTGGCTCTCAGTTACTTTTTCTTGTGCTCAGACCTCAAGAGAATGCTCGCTTGAAATAAATTTAGTGCCAATGACAAAGTAATCACTGAAATTGAGGCCTATTTTGAGGCTAAAGACAAATTGTACTATAAAAATGGAAGAGAAATATTGTTTAATCGATATAATTGTTGTATTGCCCTTGAAGACAATAACATTGTATAATAAAATCAAATTTTATCAAAAAAAGTTTTTTTTTTCTATGTTAGCCTATGAACTTTTCAGCCCAATTGTTACATAGTTTTAACCACACCAATGGGTGCAAACATTAGGTAAACAGTAGCAGAAGTCAAAGATGGGATCAATTTGAAACATTCATTGGACATAATAAATACAAATGGTATACACTAAGTTAATGTCTACAAGCTCACCATTTGTATATATTCCAAGCTCTTCTTATGCCAACAAGTAGTGCTTACATGACAGTGCTGGAGAAGACAATAAGGATTTCCTCGTTCAAGCAGTAGTCAACATTCGAAGAGCATGGAACAGTATACAAACAGTGAGCTTGCAGAAATGCACTTAGAGTAGGGAATGGATGAATGAAATCACCTTTAGGGTAGCTCTTGGGGGGATTCCCCAAGAGCAGGATACTGTGGCCAGAGGTCTATTGTACCCAGACCCATGAAGAATAAAAACATAACCCAAGAGCACCTGAGAAAGTAGGCCACAGGCTGATGCAATTCTCAGCAAACAATGGACAGGAATATTCTGCAGCTCCCAAAGCTTAAGCATTTTGATGTTGTTGAATTTATGGAGGATGTAAGATAATAGTGGCACTTCTCCGTTAAGCCACAATAAATCTTTCACCGGTTTTTTAGTAGATATATATACGGCAGCAAACACAATTCAGAGTATTCAAATAGTACCTTACAGTGAATATTAAAACAGTGATAAAGGAAAATTGAAGAATAGAAAAGAATCCCATTCCTTAGCTTAAAGGAACATTTATTATTCTTTTGTCACTTGGTGATTTTGTCTAAAAATACTCATTCCTCAACATGATACGAAAAAAATTGTGTGACCTCTTTTCCAATTTCAGCCAAAATGATGCCCACTCAACACTGCGCATGGTAAGGTCAGTTGAAAAATCCCGCTAGCGGGAACCCAAGACGATTGCCAAAACGTAGCGGAGTAGGAAGAACAGCCTAGGAATTTATGATGCCTAGCAATGCTCAAGCTGGACAAATGGTGAAAAACAGAAAGAGCAAAACGGCAACCCACGGATGGTCAACACGGGAAAATTGATGGTGACTTGGACAAGCCCCATTCCATAAAATAAGGGGCCAGAAAGCCAGCAATTCTTGGTATGCCCTTTTAGATAGAATGTGGCTATATCACAAAAGTGATGATCATGGAATGCGACTGACCTCTTTCCCAATTTCAGCCAAAATGATGCACACTTAACACTGCACATGGCAAGGTCAGTTGAAAAATCCCGCCAGCAGAAACCCAAGACAATTGCCAAAACATAGTGTGAGTAGGAAGAAAGCCCAGGAATTTATGACGCCTAGCAACGTTCAAGCTGGACAAATGGTGGAAGACGGGAAGAGCAAGACAGCAACCCACGGATGATCAGTAAAGGAAAATTGAAGGTGATTTGGACATGGACAAGCCCCATTCCATAAAATAAGGGGCCAGAAAGCCGGCAATTCCTGGTATGTCCTTTTAGATAGAATGTGGCTATACCACAAGGATGATGACCATGGTACTCAAATCTAAGAGCTGAGAAATACTCGTAGTTACATAAAATGTGGCAAGTGGTCTCCTCCTCAAGATGGCAGCCACGATACAACAGGTTGGGACTGATTCCCATTATGTTCAGATACCTTCTGAGGGCACTGTGACCACTAAGTTCAACTGCCCTCCTCAACCCATTCCTGTGAAGGAACAAAAGCTCCTTATGGCAAAGGTAGGGAACAGCTGAGGGCAATGGACTATCCACTGCATGCCTTTATCAAAAACACTTCCCAGACAGACATAAACAACACAGTTTGTTTGGACATTAGCATCAAAATTTATGTGTATACCAGTTATTAAAAAGCTGCAGAATAAATAAAGGCAAGCCATTATCAACACACCCAGTTCTTAGGGAAGAAAGTGTATTGGATGCTGTGGAGACTATTCCAAGGACCAGCATACATGCCATTGCCTCTCAAATAACAATGTTTTGTAGCAATATCCAGCATATTTTAAATGACAACTGCATCCAAGGATACTGTTCTCCTTTGATCATTCTAAACCTGTGCATTTTACACAATGATTTTGGAATGAATTTTCCCAAGAAGATAATTTCCCATTTTATGTGTTGTTTACTGATTAGGCTACATTCAATAGGGATATTGTATCCAACCACAACAGACAGCAAGCAATCCTATATAATTCTTCCCCCTTATGGTGTGCTGTACCTCCCCTAGAAGTTTGTCACATCATTTAGAAGATACACTGTATTTATAAACAAACACCTACAAAACTTTTATAGCTACACCAATCATTGAAACAGATAGACATATGTATGCATATAAAATTGTGTATGTCAGGGATGGACAAACTTTTTCGGCCATGTGCCAAAAATCAAAAGAAAATACGTTTGGCGGGCCAAGATAAACTTTTCTAAAATTTTAAAAACAATATACAAGTACCTAACGGTTTAAATATGTCAATGCGATGAATGAAATTGCAATTTCATTTTTAAAAGTTCCTCATACTGAGGTTCGAAGCAAGATGGACTGATTTTAAGAAACGATGCTAAATGCTCATCTATCAGTCTACTTCTGAAATTATTTTTTCTAAGGTTCAAAGTTGAAAACACTTGTTCACATATAAGAAGCAAATATACCGCTGATCTTCTGATAATACATTTGGGATATAATATTGAAGCAAAGTAGAAGAGTTGGATATATAATGTATAAATATTTCTTTTAATTTGCCTCGGACCAGCAACTCAAAATTCTATCCACGGGCTGGAGTTGTCCTACAGGCCAGAGTTTGCCCATCCCTGGTGTATATAGTGAATGTATATTGTGTTATTTAATGTATATTGTATGAATAGAAATTGTGTATATAGGTCCTAGTCCTCATTAAATAAAAGATTGGCCTAATTAAAATTTCCTTTAATGTAACCCATTACTAAAATGATATGCATATGGCAATTAATTGTATTTAACAAATGACAGCATTCTAACGCGGAATCAACCAGCTCCATTGGTTCTTTGAAATTGACACACAAGATGCATTAACCAATTCACCCAGCATCATTCTGTGCTACAATGTAGTGCACCATATTTATTGCTAAATTTACCCCAAATCATATATGTATCTACATAATCATATATATATATATATATATATATATATAATATATATATATATATATATATATATATACTCATGTTCAAAATTAAGAGAAATTTCAGACTTGGTCAATTATCTACAGAACTACTGGACTTATTTTCATGATATTTGATAAGTATATACATTGATATATACTTATCAAATATACAGGGTATCTGCCAAAATAAAATATTTCAAATCCATGACTTTTCATGACTTTCCCTGATTTAGCAGATTCTTTTCCATGACTTTAAAAAGCTTTCGTTAAAGTATATATGAATGAAACTTCTGATGTACATACAAATAAAATATATGCTTTTAGAGAAATTACAGGAATTTTATCATAAAAAAACTATAAACTTACTTTATAAGTGTTAATAAACTCACATACATAAAAATAAATTGTTGTACCTACATACCTAAGTTTAATCCTATAGCAATTTTTCAATCCAAATGTTTCCAATTTGAATTCAGGGTACTTTGGTATTATCCAGGTGACCATGAATAATAGCCAAATATAACCCTATAATGTTTATGTACAATATCCCTAGAGATAAACTTATATTTTGTGCAAAAATCTTAATTTTTATTAAAAAATAATTATTAATATATTAATAAAATTTTAATCTACAATTTAAAAAAAAAACCAGAATAATATACATTTACCCACCCATTAAGCTTTCTTGCTTTGAGTTTCCTTGGTGAACAAATTTTACTTGGCAATAGGGTAAATAGGATAATACATAACTACCAAACTCAGTAACTTCAGCCAAATGACAAGTAAAAATAGAATTAAACAATTCAATGCATTTTTATTTAATCGGTAGTTGAGCGGATCCATGACTTTCCATGACTTTTACTCATTTTACTTGAAAAATCATGACTTTCCATGACAAAATTAATTCATTGTCTAAATCCATGATTTTCCCTGACTTTCCAGGTGCGCGGAAACCACGAATATATATTGATATATATATATATATATATAAAATGAATAACCATTCAACCATTATAAAAGTGCATGATCGTATGTAACACTCATTGGAGTCAAAAGGTATGAAACAGTTGAAGAAAAGAACAAAAAAAATTGGTTAATAGAGGGTATAGTTTCTTTCACCTGATGAATTTTCTTTACCCTTCTAGAACAAAAATTTTCGCACCTCAGACAATTCACTTTAACATGATATTTTAGTAATAAATAATATTACAGTGTTACATAAATGTAAGATGACTATGTTATTTGCTGTAACGCAGAAAATTTTGTTACATTTTGAGTAAAACTATAATTTGATGTATATGGAATGGTTGGTAAAAAGAAAACAATAATAGACATTAGGAATGTGATTTTTTTTATTATTATTAAAAGTCTCATTAAAGTAAATTGTTTAAAGTAGAGCGTGAGACTTTTCGTTCTACAATGAAACAAAAATATCTTCAGATGAAATAAGTAATATTCTATAATTGATAATCAAGCTACTTTGTGCAAAAAAGAATATTTAGGAATGAAAAATGAATCAGGCTGCAAAAAAACTGATATCAGGTGGAAACTCTCATGCAAATTAATAAATAGCCCAGCTTGAACCAAAAAAATATCTATCGACATATAAAATAATACAACAGACAAGTCAACATATGTCTCACACAACTGTAGAATGGCATATGTAAGAATGCACTTATGCCATAGCTTTCATGTGCAAATACATACAAGCCATAGTTATTCACGCACAATCATTTATTTTCCATTGTAAAATCCTTTTGAAAATTTTTAATTTTTTAAGTATAATTACATTATTTTATTATTATTAAAAATGTTGCAAAATTTCACAGCTTATCAGTGAATGGAAACAGATCTTATTTTATCTCTTAAAATCAAATTATAGCACAATATTAGAGGCCATGCAAAACTTAGTTAATCTGAACCTCCACGAGAATCGTACAAGACGCATCCAGAAAGTAAGTTTCCCGATGTTTTCCCCTTTAAAGTAAACATAATTAGCCATGTTAATTGTGCGTGCATAACAGATCTATGACGTATTATTCATATGCCATCTGGACAAATCTCGATTTGTGCCAGTAGCGGGGTAGCAGTGGTTCGAAATGGAAACTCTAAATCCTTCTCCCAACGCCTGCAAGGCTCGGTCGATGATCTTGAATGCACAAAGCATTGCACCCATTGAAATTCATTGTCAGCTCTGTCAGGTCTATGAGCCAAAACTGACACCCAAAGACAAAATTCAACGCTTACGAGCAGCACTGACATTTCTGCTACGGTATCACAACGACAGAGACAAGTTACTCGACAGGATCGTCAAGGGCAACGAGACTTGGATTTCTTACTTTACCCCGGAAACCGAGCAGCAGTCAATGCATCATAGTGAATCTTTGGTCAGGACCAAATTCAAACAGATGCTGTCAGTATATAAAGGGATGTGCACGGTATTCTGGAACAGGAAGACTGGTTCCCACTCTTTTGCATCTGAAAATTTCAAGCACTTTTCAATGACTTTTCCAAAACCTGAAATTGTTTTCAAGCACTTCTTTGATACGCTGTTCATAATTGAAAAAAATTAAAATAACTCCCCAAAACAGTAGAATTATATATATAATGTTCACTCTTTTCCCAGAAAAAAAAAACCAGGCTTTTGAAATGGTGAAAAAAAAATAAGGAAGGGCTATAAGCACATGAATACTGGTTTAAAAATACAGTTCTTTTATAAAGCATTCCAAACTTTTTATTTTTATTTTTTATTTTTTTTTTTTTATATCCCTTTTTAAATCATATTTTATCAAGCCGGTGACAGTAGCTAGTACAGTTTGCAGTGCATGAAAGATGAGTCACGTGACACGCCCACAATTGCCAATAACAATCCTTCTCAATTTTCCGGCGCAGACATAAATTAAGGGCCCCTCCATACTATGGTCCACTGCAAGCCATCCCCACTGTCTGGAGGGGAGTATGGTTTATTGTGGTTGATGACAGCAGACGATAAACCTTGTTGAACGATGACTTTGGAGGCGGTTTTTCCCCAAAGATCAAAGGCAGCCAGATGCTCCACTAAAATGCGCAGTAGACCCAATGGACGAATCCACAAGCTCGGCTCATTGAGTGGCCCAGCATGTGGATGCAACCCATGAACCATCATTCAAGGTCCCCAAGTGGTGAACAATTGGCCCTAGTGTGGATGCTACATAACATTTTGCAGGGACTTGAAAAAGAATAATCAAGCATCGGACCTCAAATTCAATGACCTCAAAAAAAATTCAAAAACTTTTAAGGCCTTAAAAAACAAAAAGAAAATTTAAGCACTTTTCATGTCCGTGGGAACCCTGAGGAAGGCTGGTTCCATTCACAGGCGGCAGAGTTCTAAGACAGGAATATACAAAAGCTGATCCCACAATACGACAAGTGCCTCAATTCTGGTGGTGGCTCTGTTGAAAAATAGCTGAAACATGGCTGTATTCGTTGCCAATAAATATGTCCCTGAAAGTGCGAGTTCTTTTTTTCTTTTAAATAGCGAAACTTACTTTCTTAATGTACCTCGTAGTAGGTTTTGTGATAATCTTTTGTTTTCTTTTGCATTCATGAATGATTAAACATACACTTTGTAACATTTTTGTTGGGAATTAAAAAATATATATATTTCTTCCTTACAATGTGACCTCACTATTAGTTAATGATATTCATCCGATGCGTTTAACTTTCAGTCAGATTTTTTAACTGCGACTAAACTGAAAACCTTATTACCTTCCGGATGCATATCTGTATGTAAGCCTGTTCAGCATGGTTGGCTGGGGGCACTTCTATCTTATGCTGCTGTTCGATATCTTGCCTAATTTACATGTATTATTTTATGCAATAAGTCAATGCATGTATTATTTTTACTCATAAAATTTTAACTAAAAGCATTCAAAGTGGAAGTGTTATGGAACCTGAATACTTCATCAATCCTTTAATGCCTCGGCAAATTTAGAAGTTTTGGAAAATTACATAAGACTTGACTAATTCTCCATCAATTTTTAAAAATTAAACTTTCTAAAATAATTATTCCAAGCAAATTTCAGTTTATCACATACTACAGGAAAATATCTAAATGGCAGGAACTTATACAGTGTCTAGAAAAATGAAGAAACAAAGAAAACTTACTTTATCTGAACTTTCGCTGGATTTAATCTTAGCTACTGTTTCAACAATATGTTTTTCTATCCTGCTACCTTCAAAGAAAAACTTTTCCATATCTGCCTCTGTCTTTTCATGTTCCCAAGGTTCAGTCACCTAAAATTGCAATATAAAAGGAATGTTAATATCTAAATGCAAGAAATATATAATGTTTTCTTTACTAGTACCTAGTAAAATTATGTTAACTTTGATAACAATATAAAACAATATATAACAGTGCTTTGTAACACTTAGTAAAAGGGTGATATGCTAAACTTTAGAGCAGGTATGCCCAACCCGCAGCCCATTTAAAAACTGTTTGAGGTCCAATTGAAGTTTTCAACTGTCGATATTGTTTTAGTCATTTTGATTATACACAGTTGAAACATAGAATTTTAGTTGTTAATGTTTACAATAATAAATATCACATTATGTACGTTAAGACTTGATAGTAACCAATGTAAACCTTGTCTTTGAGAAGAGTTGTTCAAATTTGAGTATTCTGGAATATTCTGTCAATCAGTCATTACTTATACAACCAGCTGACATGCGTTACATGCATGTTCTCTGTCCGACCTTTATAACAAAGCTTCAGCTTTATGAAAATCAATTACAGTCAAATAATTTGATTCATTTCCCATTATTAAATGACTATAAAAGTGACCATAAAAAAACTTCAAATATTCTACTGAAATCACAAAATTACTTAAAGAATTCAATACTAGATTCTCATACATGCAAAAGTTTGAAGAAATCTTTAAAATATTCTTAGCTTCATTTAATGTAGAGGTTGAATCAGTGCCTCGAAATTTACAAATGGAGCTAATAGAATGGCAATCAAACATTGAGCTAAAATGCCTCTACAAAGGGAATAAGATTAAGCATTATCAAAAATATATCGCCGAAGATAAATTTCCAAATTTAAGACGATTGGCAATGTGCATTATATCAGCATTTGGAACTACTTATTGCTGCAAATCATTTTTTTCCAAATTAAACCTGGTAAAAACAAAGTGTCGCAGCAGGTTGCTTGATAAAAACATGATCAATCAGCTATGACTACATTATCCGTTGATATAAACAAAATCTCTAGTAAAATACAAAAACAAATCTCACATTGATTTTAAAATAATGCATGTGGTAGTGCTTGTGAATAAACTACATTTTATATTTATAGTATAAATATAATAATATTTTAACCCTCACGATTAGGGAGGAAGGTAAGGTGTGGGGGGTGATTATAAATACAGTATAGTTAAAGTTTATTGTCGTTGTAGTTATGATATATGTATAAGACAACTTTAATGTACAGTCGCAGCTGGCATTGTAAAAATGCCTATTTTGAATATTGCACGATAATAAAATATTTTGAATAATTTGTTGTTTTATTTTTATATGTGCAGCCCACTTCACTTCAGTAAATTGTTTTTTGGCCCACCAACTGATTTGGGTTGGGCGCCCCTGATTTAGAGTAAAAAAATATTTTTAACACATTTGCTATGAAACGCACTGTCATAAGTGCATTTTTCAATATATTGATCATGTGCTGGCATGTGATTGACAGTGACTGTGTATAAAAACTAATAAAGAGAGTTCATAGATTTTACAGTAATATATTTTAAATACAATGAAATTTCAACAGTTCATTCATGTGACAACATTTTCTTATGAGAATGAGAACTAACTAGTGAGAGCGATCGCTGCATGTTGCTGCTGGCATTATAAGGGTTAAAATATTTTTTTTAAAATAATTGTTTTTATTCATTTACAATTGTGTATTTGATTGGATTCCTGTCAACACCTGTTGCACACCACCAAAATATTTAGTCGCGAACAGGATTGATCATTTTGCCTGCAAAAAGGTATTTTTGCCAGGACAGTGGCAAAAACTGGTAAAAACTGGCAAAAATTAAAATTTACATAAATAGATTTATTGATACAGGTTATATGAAAAAGAATCATAACAACAAATAAAATAAAATGCTTTCTTAGTAAAAATAAACAAATGAATAAACAAAAAATATTTTTTTTTTTTTCACTACTGTTATCTCTCTCAGCTAAAAGATTTTCATGCACCTGTCTATTCATCATCCACAAACCAATTCAAACAAGAACACACCTGTTCTATCCCGAATTAAGCAAGTGTTGATCCTCCCTCAACTGTCATTTTATGTATTGTAAAACAAATAAAATTTAAATAAAAATTTTAAAACTCCACTTATTTGAGCATAATATATTAATATATATTTACTTATCACTATTGCTTATATTTTGCATTTCTGAAATATTGCATTATGTTAATGGATTAGGTTGATATTTTAAAACTGGAAGTGTCGGTTTATAACTTATATACATTTTGTAATATTGTTAATCTATTGCAACATAAAAATCAGATTAACAATCTGATTTTTTTTCAATTGAATATTTTTTAAATGATGAAATTTATAATTTCGCAGAAATTAAAAAGAGAATATATGATCATCCTAATGTATTGTAATACTAGTCTGTGACTGTTAATTTAAGATAGGTAAAAGAACATAAATGCCCATTAATGTGTTAAAAATCTGTTTTTGCCATAATTGCTGGCAAAAACCTATTTTTGCCGGGGCAGTTTTTACCGGTTTTTTTTCCACGTGTGGCAAAAATCTTGCCAACCCTGGCCACACATGTGCCATAGGTTCTCCATCTCTGACCTTGACAAAGACCAGAAGTAAGATTACAACAACGGGAAGGATGAAAACAAAAATAATCTTGAACCAATGCAGTTTTACAGAAGTGCATGACAAAGTATTGAAAAATGAAAATCATTCATGTAGTCCAACAGTAACAGTAATAGCATATTTGCCATTGTACAAATGTAAGAACACTCATTTTATTGCAGGCTTTTTTTTTTTGTTGTTGTTGTTAACATGCTTAAAAAATCCTAAATTAAAATATTACTTATCTTGATTTAACCAAAATTTTTGTTATTTTCTTACCCAAGATTCATGTACAAATGAAAAAATGCTCATTTTATTGCAGGCTTTTTTTTGTTGTTGTTGTTGTTAACAACATGCTTAAAAAATCCTAAATTAAAATATTACTATCTTGATTTAACCAAAATTTTTTTTTATTTTCTTACCCAAGATTCATATACAAATGTAAGAACACTCATTTTATTGCAACCTTTTTTTTTAAACAACATGCTTAAAAAATCCTAAATTAAAATATTACTTATCTTGATTTAACGAAAATTTTTATTATTTTCTTACCCAAGATTCATGATGCACTGCTGTTAATAAATAAATGAGGTAGTCATAATTTTGCTTTCTAAGAGGACATCTATCTGCAACAATAGTTAGCATATCTGTACTTAAATTATAACGTTCAGGTCCCACTAATCGAAGCACTTTGTCTCGAGCACGATAGTCCAGTTTCAAAGCAGATAATTTTACCTAAATAGAAATTAAATGTTAAGAAAAGCATAGAAAAAGCATTTATACAAAAATCTATATATAAAGAGTAACATGTTACATCAGAACAAAATTCACATTTTTTCTATAAATTATAAGTGTTACATATTTCCATGCACAAGCTGCGAATCTTTGGGATTTTTCAAAGACCTAAAGTGGGGGGTTGGCTTGTATAGGTATCCATGGAACAGATATAATACATATGTTTTTTGGCAACATTTTCTGCCGTTGGTGACAAAGTCACCAAATCAGCAGTAATTAATGAAATGGTACAGAACATCAAAGAAAATATTAAAGGGTGAAAAGTAAATAAAACTTTTAAAAATTTGGAAATAAGAAAACATAAAAATTGATACCAGACGTAATATATATATATATATATTTTGTGCCATTGGCAACAAAAAGTTGCCAAATCAGCAAAAATTAATGAAATGGTTTAAAAAAAAAAAAAAGAAAATGCATAATGGCGAAAAGTAAATAAAGCTTTAAAAATTTTGAAATAAGAAAACATAAAAATTGAAAAATAAATTTAAAATGACTCTTATCTGTGTTATAATCACTCCAACAGTACTATAATGGTAGTGGATTGGCTAATCTTCTAATAAACACAATTCTACATAACACATAAGTAATCAATGAATTGCCATACATACCTTTTTTTTTTAAGCTTAAATTTAAGCTACTTCTTAAATTTAAGAAAACATTATCTTTATACAGTGTTGCCAGAATTTAAACTTGTGGTTACTACCTATATAAAAATACCATGATCTAGTATCACAATATCAAACTGTGTTCCGCAACAGTAATCTAGATACATTAGTGAAATTGTGAAATTAACTAAGATGCGTAAAGTTAATTAAAATTTAAAATGTAAGTTGTTTTTCTTTGCCACTTACGAAACATGCTAAGATATATCCTTGTATTTATCTAGAGGTGCATCCAAGATATTTAAATTGATGCAGAAATGAAAATTAAATGAAAAATCTAAATCATTTCTCAGATACAAGAATACCATAAAATTTATCTAATTATCACATAACACTGTTTTGAAATGCTGGAGAAACAAATATTAGGAATCAACAACCTAAAACATGGATTACTGGAACTTTACTATTGTATGACTCATTACAGTTTTACATTAAAATATTTCTTTTTCTTTTTCAGTACTTATGTGCCAAAATTTTAGATACAAGTCAAAATTATTTAAGACCTGAATAATCCAAACAGGGTTGGCATAATTTAAATCAGTTGATTTTTTTGAAAAAAATCATTGATTTAAATCTTTTTTTCACTTCTTTTACAACCTATATTCCAAAGACAGGAGAATTGGGAATCAGTCAGCACAGAAATACCAATAAGTAAATAAGTGTAAATAGATAGCATGTGCTTTCCAATAATGGAGGGATTGTTATCAGAAAGTATGGAGTAGGGGTAGGTACAATGATTGATTATGATTGGTGGAATTCATTTTATGTCATGGGAGGTAAAGAGAGTATGACAGAACTTGACATCCAGTTTGTCTACCAGATAACGACAGCCGTGACTTCATCTGCTGGAATGGAAAGACAGTTTTTTTTTCTTTTGGTATTGTTCATTCTAGCCTTTATAACCCATTAGATGTGGATAAAGCATCGAAGCTAGTGTTTTTATTGAAACAGTTAAATCCATCATTCGGTACTTAAAAAAAAATATAGAAATAATTGTGATTTGTTTTTTTAAATAAATAGTTTGCATTAAAAGAATATTTAATTTGTTCTTTAAATTGACTTCTTATTTAGTTTGCACTATCCAATTACAAAATAACGAAATGTATTAAGATTCAAATTTATATATTTAATTTTAGGTAATCAGTGTGTAGAATATACTAGATAGATAAGATGTTACTTCTTATAACAAACTATTCTATGTACATTGCAAAATACATAAAAAACCACAATTAAAATTAGTATTCAGAAAAAAATCAAAGAAATCCGATTTAAAAAAAAAAAATCTGATTAAAATCAAATAAATCTGATTTTTTAAACTTTTTCTTTTAAATCATGATTTTTTTCCAGCCCTGTCTATGAGTAATAATTTTTTAATTAAAAAATATGTAAATAGTTGCAATATACGTACACATGCATGAACATAAGTCAAAACTACTCAAAATTCCTTCAGGAATGTTTAAAATGGATATTTAAAGTTTCAAAGTTTACATGGATGTACACACAGAAAAAAAAAAAATCTGAACAAGACAAATTAATTTAAGAATGGGGGTATTCCCATTAAAATATAACCAGCAAAAATTTTTTTTGAAAAAACAGTGTTTCCTTTACAATAAAGAAAAATTAGAATAAATATATGAATATTCATTTTCCTTAAATAAATTTATTAAACCAGATGAAGAGAGAAAATTTTTGAATTGAAGTTATTATATAAATAAAATACCAATCACCATTGCTGAGATATTTAAAGAATTACAATTTTTTAAATATACCATTACCATTTCCTTATTATCTCATTTGTAAAAATGAAAAATCTAAATCATTTTTCAGATACAAGAACACCTCAAAATTTATCTAATTATCACATAACAGTTTTCAAATGCTTAAGAAACAAATATGAGGAATCAACAACCTAAAACATGGATTACTGGAAATTTACTATTGTATGACTCATTACTGTTTAATATTAAAATATTTCTTTTTTAGTACTTATGTGCCAAAATTTTAGATACAAGTCAAAATTATTTAAGACCTGAATAATCCAAACAGGGTTGGCATGATTTAAATCAGTTGATTTAAATCTTGATTAAAATCAGTTGATTTTTTTTAAATTATTGATTTAAATCTTTTTTTTTTATCACTTCTTTTAAAAACTATATTCCAAAGACAGGAGAATCGGGAATCAGTCAACACAGTCATACCAATAAATAAATAAGTGTAAATAGATAGCATGTGCTTTCCAAAAATTGAGGGGTTGTTATCAGAAAATATGGAGTAGGGGTAGGTACAATGACTGATTAGGACTGGTGGAATTCATTTTATGTCATGGGAGGTAAAGACAGTATATTACAGAACTCGAAATCCAATTTGTCTACCCAATAACGACAGCCGTGGCCAGAATGGAAAGACAGTTTTCCTTTTTTGGTATTGTTCATTCTAGCCTTCGTAAGCAATTAGGAGTGGATAAAGCATCGAAGCGAGTGTTTTTATCGAAACAGTTAAATCCATCATTCAGTGCTTAAAAAATATTGTGATTTGTTTTTTTAAATAGTTTGCATTAAGAGAATATTTAATTTGTTCTTTAAATTGACATCTTATTGAATTTGCACTATCCAATTACAAAATAACGAAATGTATTTAGATTGAAATTTATATATTTAATTTTAGGTAATCAGTGTGTAGAATATACTAGATAGATAAGATGTTACTTCTTATAACAAACTATTTTATGTACATTGCAAAATACATAAAAACCACAATTAAAATTAGTATAATTAGTATAATTAAAATTAGTAAAATTATAATTAGTATTCAGAAAAAATAAAAAAAAAATCTGATTTAAATCAAATAAATCTGATTTTTAAAAATTTTTTTCCAACCTTGAATCCCAATACATACCCTTATTGTGACAATGCGAGATCTTTCATCTCGAATAGTAGGACTCGAATGGCAATAATCATTTGTTATCACTTCTAAGGGAAAATGCTTGTCACAATCTTCATCTGTTTCCAAACCCTTAGGCCATTCAGTACAAAACTCTAAAGGACAGAAAACCAATATCTTAAAATAATAAAACATAAATATGAATATATATATCAAAATTATTACACTTAAAACATCTATCTAAAATACTCCTTTACCTCCTTCTAATTTTTTAATACCTGATTTCCTAGAATGTCAGATTTAAAGGAACATTCACTAACTTAAATTTTTTTCATCTGTCTACCAAAACTAACACTAGAATAAATGCTAATTTTATTTATTTAAATCATTAAAGTCATGAAATTTACCTGGTGATAAATATCATTTTTTATACAGGGAGAACTATCTAAGCCCTTTGAGATCTGCAATGGTGTTCGACAGGGAGACGCTCTTGCATGCCTCCTATTTACCATAACTTTAGAAAAGGTTATCAGGGATGCTGCCATAAACACAAGAGGAACAATATTCAACAAATCTGTACAGATCCTGGCTTATGCTGATGACATTGATATTATTGCCAGGTCTGCAAGCACCCTGAAGGAATCCTTCATTGCATTAGAAAAAGTTGCAGAAAAGGTAAAGCTAAAGATAAATGAGGGAAAGACAAAATACATGTATAGTGGAAAGAATAATATTGGCTCGACTTTTGAAGTCGAGAGACATAAATTTGAACGAGTTGAGAAATTTACTTATTTGGGTTCTGTGGTTGAGTGCCAAAATGACATCAACCCGGAGATCAGGAAGAGAATTGATGTGGCCAACTGAGGCCAATTGATGAGCCATTTAATTAAAAGAAGAACGAAAATCCTGTTGTACAAAACTCTCTTAAGAGCAGTGCTAACTTATGCCTATGAGGCTTGGTCACTTACGTCAAAAGAAGAAAAAATGCTTGCACTCTTTGAAAGGAGAGTGTTGCGGACCATTTTTGGTGATGTTTTTGACAGGGGAGCCTGGCAAAGAAGATTTAACTTTGAACTGTACAAGCTTTACAAAGAGGATGACGTCATCAAATTTATCAGGCTGAATAGAATGAGATGGGCTGGACATCTATTGCGAATGGACGCAGATCGAGCTGCTTTAAAAGTTTTTAATGCAGTCCCTTTCGGACAATGACCAAAGGGCAGACCAAAACAACGGTGGATCGACTGCCTGGAGTCGGACTTTGGTCTCATAAAGATTAAAAGATGGATGTCCCAAGCACAAAACAGAGCAGGATGGGAAAAACTTCTTAAGAAGGCGAAGGCCCACAACGGGCTGTTGGGCCAACTATGATGATGATGATGATGATATATATCATTTAGTTCAACTACTAATGTGTTCAAATTTTATAATGTTCTATTTCTTACCAATAGTTTATATACATTTTATTTTAAATAACACCATTTTTCAAAAAACAAAACCATTTTTTTTAACCATAATTGTTTTTTCAAATATCCCAGAATTTTAATTACAGAATTTTCATATACCAACAGTGATTACATTCTTTTTAAATTGAAGTTATGATTTTTAGTGAATTTTTAAATGAAATTAGGCTTAGTGGGAATAATTGCAATTGCCTGGTTCTGTGCATGTTTACCCTTTTAGATTGCCCAGGCATGGGGAAAAAATTTCTTTTTCCTTCTGACATTTCTGAAAAGATTAAACAGAAAGTGAAGAGAAGAAAAGAAATTTTTAAAAATGATAGGTGAACATCAAAAGGGAGAGAGCTAATATTGCAGAAAGAGTCAGACATTATTAGAATCTTCAATGCTGTAAGCTAAAAAGAGTGGCTATGTGGTTGTTACTCACACTAAGTCAAACTGTGAGTAGAGGATATTATGATTAACCCTTTGCCTTAAAACAATGTATGGGAGATATAATCGTAATGCTGTGCCTAAAATGAGAAACTCGTACCACATATTATCTTATTTTATTTTATTTTTTTTTTAAAGTTTTGTCAACCAACAAACGATTTTTTTTAGTAAAAACAACAAGTTGTTTTATTGCAAAAAAAATGGCTAAAGATTGCTTTTGTGTTTTGAGATATTATTTCATAATTTAGGACATTTCTGTTTTTTGACAAATCAGATACATACACTGAATAACATAAAATGTGTTTATATATTAAGTCATTTTTTTTTGAGATTAACTATACCACTGAGAACAAAATTATATTACTTTATCATACTCCTGAGTTTGAAGCGCAAACAAACAACCCCCAATTTCCCTAAAAATAAAACATAAATTATTAAAATACTTTTAAATATAAATAAATTTAAAAATAAAGTTAAAATAAAAAGCAATAAATCCCAATATTTTAAACTAGAAATATTTTTTTTCTTTTGCTTAGCATTTTACATTAATAAAAATTATTAATAAATATTAAAATCATTATTTATGACAACAATTAAATTATTATTACAAATTAATCATATGTTATTATATAAAATTATACATTATTTAAAATTCAATTATTTATGAACAATTATAATTATTTTACAGATAATTTCCCAAATTAATTAAAATTATACATTATTTTAAAGATTTCAAGAACAATATTTCAAATTGAATGTTCAACCCTTTTTAATCAATTTTGATTTTTTCTTTTGAAATTCAATTGCTGCATTTTTTGAAGATTCCTTTTCTTTTTCTAAAATTTTATTTACCACAAAACTAAAAAAATAATCATCTATCAAAAAGATTTTTTTTTGAAACTTTTTTTTATCAAAAAATTCCCTGATTAATAAAGTTTTCCCAATTTTCCTGATTTTTCTAGAATTGCCATATTTTTCGATAATTCCCAGTTTTCTTGACTTTTCTAGTTGATGGGCATAATAAAGTTTAACCAAAAGGTATGCACTAAAAACTTATAAAACAAAATATAATTCTTTTAAAATTAAGTATTTAACAAACAAATACGTAATATTATAAAAAAATAAAAAAAAAAAATTTAAAATAAGTATTAATAAATAACCCCCTAATAAAATTAATTACACTGTCATAACCAAATCAAATTGCTGCAATTGAATCATTTGTTCCATTGAAAATAGATTTTTATTATACTTTTTTGTTAAAAAAAAATATTTTCTAATTTTATGCTTTACACCTAATTGTTAATCGAAAATGGTTCCTGTATAACAATTTCTGCCAAATATCTGGACATTGTTTATTAAAACGTTTGTCAAAAAAACTGAGTGTGTATTTTAAAAATAGTAAGTATTTCACTAAGTTACAGACATTGCAATATGGGAACCAATAAAAAAAATCAAGCACTATAAAAAATTTAGCACAAGGTACTTAAACAAACATCTTTTTATATTTCATGACTTTAAACTTTCTCTATTGCAAAATTTCAAGTTTTAGGCTTCTAAATCTGTTTTTGTTTTGTCTCTACAGCATTTTAAAGAAAAGTTACTGCTGTTTAAACATCAGTGGCAGCTGTCATCTACAAAAGCAGAAGTTTGAATTTTTTAATGAGCATATTTAAATTTTTAAATTTATTAATTTAAAAAACTTTTTAATTTTTAATAATTCATTTAAACAATTACAAGTATTGACATGGGGAATTAAAATGTATTTAATTAGAAAGTTGCCATTTAGAACATTTTGTGTAATTTGCATATTAATAATTTTTTTTCTGAATATTCTCTTTTAAAATTATTTTTTAGAATGGCATTTTTAATAAAATGTTAAAAAAGTTCTTATAGCTTATTGATAATTCAATTTTCTTTTATATTAGATTGTATTTTTAATGATTAAATTTATTTACTATAAATTTAATGAGATTTATATTCTATGTGTATAATGATTGAAAGTAAAATTTGTAAAAAAAAAAAGTATGTGATGTTTTGAATGAAAAACCTTGATTTTTTTTTTTAGATTAATTTTTTGTGTGTTATTAGAATTTTATTAAAAATTTTTTTTTTTTTATAGGAATCAAAATTTTATTAAATTAAAAAAAATTTAAAAAAAATCTTTTCTATTAAAAAAAAACAGAAGTTTATGTTTAAAAGAAAAAATAATGATTCTTTCCAATGTAAACATAACTTATTGTTAAGAACAGCTCTATTAAATCAAAAAATTCTATTGAAGTTACGAATGTTAACTTTTGCAAAGTGAATTTTACTGAATATATATACATTTTGCAATTTATGGCTATTTTAATATTATCAATTTTTGTTATTTTAATTTTCTTTGTCCCTTAAATTTTATAATATAAACTTCACAAAATTTATAAATTTTAGCAATAAGAATGTAACATTAAAATAAGCATAAAATTTGAATATTACGTGAGCATCAAAGGTTCTGGTAACAGCTTTCCTTGCATCTTTCTTTGCTGGATATAATTCAAGAACCCTGAATTCTTCTTGATCTGAAAAATTATGGTACCATTAAAATATCATATCACAAGAAACTATAAGGAAAGATTATTGTTTTTAAAAAAGGCAAAGGAAGAGAAATAAAGTAATTAGTATTATGAAATCTATAAAAATCAAATTACATCTATTTACACGGTACTACTGAAGATATGGGTTCCCTTTCCATCTTTGGCGATTTTTAAATGGCGCCAACCCTTCAGCGTGAAGTAACCCGAAGGCTGTGTTATGAGTGGGACCAGATTTTCGATGGAAATAACGTAGCTATACTTATAGTAAGCTATGAAAAATGAAAAATATAATAATAATGCAATTAATGCCAACTAAAGGGGGAAATTAAAAGGTAAGTTATACTTGAATTCTTATAAATATTGTTTATTCATATATTGTTTGTGAATATTTAATGTAATTAAAGAAGTTAATTTTAAAACATTACATTTTTTTTTTTTAATTTGTAACATAATTCCTGTTTTTTAGAAACAAAACAATTAAAAATTTCCTTTTATATGATATCAAAGCAATAATAAATAAATAATAAAAAACTATCACAGATATAACTCAAATTTTTAAGATAAGTACTTTTTACATTTAAAGATTCATTTGCAATTTATATCATTGAACATTTTTTTAACGAAGGCCCCCCCTTGACCCCCCATGAATGCCGTACCAATCAATATATTAACTTTATTTTCAATTACATAATATTTTGTATTGTATCGATAAGCAAAATAAACTAAAACACGTTAGCTATAGAACATGATATATGAATTCCGACCCCAATCATAAAAATTAAACACAAAACTATCTGATTCAAGCGAGAGTTATAGAAAGAACATAAAATATCACTTTAATAGAAAAATTTTGAAAAATACATACCTTTTCATCATTATAAAATTATAATTTTAATATCCTGATAAACCAATCACTCAATAGATAAAATAAACTCAGATAAATAATTAAGTACATTAAACGTAAGTGCTTTTTACAACTTTAAATTTTTGATTTATAGTATTTAAATTTTATCAACCATCAAAACATGTTTTTAAATGTTAGAAAAATTTTATAATATGAAAAAAAAAATTAATTTAAGATTTCAAAATTTTCTTTAATTTAGACAAAAATTTCTTCTGCATAATTTAAAATTGATTTTTAAAATTTTTAATTTTAAAAAGTTATTAACATTTTAAATTTATTTTAATCATACAATTAATTCTATATCCTGTCCTCTTACATAACAAAACACCTGGATAGTTTTCAAATCCCAAAAAAAAGCATCTAAAACCCTTTAAAGTACAGAAAAAACCCCAAAAAAGCCCAAAAACCTGAAAAAAAACCTCAAAAACCCTGAAAAAACTAACCCTGGCCATAACACAAAAAATTGTGATTTATATATTAAATACATTTTCTTTTGTTTTTCCTTTAAATACAAGATATTCTAGATAGACTTTCAATACTTTTTAAAGCCTACATTATTATCATTGTTACTGTTTTTATCGTAAATAAAGCAAGTAAAAGGTAAATACATACAAGGTTCGACGTCTTGGGAAAAATGCCGTGTTAGTACATGATTAGAAAGGCATCTAATTGCTTTATTATAAATATGTAAAGAATAGTTTGGATAACGAGTCAAAACCATATTTATTTCAGTCCAACAAAAATTACTATACCATCAAAATATTACAGAGGCAGCACGAGTTAAATGCAGTTCAATTTTTGTTTATACGGCTTTTGAATACGAGTGTCTATAGGATGAAAATTCCTTTAGATATGCGCATGCTCGCAATATCCAAAAAAAATCTGCGCAGAAGTTTCAGGTTCATTCATCTGAAAGCATCGCTGTCTGTTCGCTAATCTTAGAAATAGCGATTCAAAGAACCTCAATTACTGTTGGTAATTTGTTTGCGTTGTTTAAATGTCATCTGCAGGGAATTGCTGATGAACAACGTTAGACTTCTGCATATACAGAGTAAGTTTTAAATTATTTATATTGGAAACGCAAAATAATTTTGGAAATATTCATTTAAAAAAAAAAAAACTCCAGGATCACAATTTAAATCGCAGGAGATGCTATAAACCTGATCTCTAAAACTAACAAACATACATTTTCCAATCCATACTGTGAAAATCTAGCCCTAAAAATATATTCTATAAGAAGCATAAAAGAAAGGTGATTTTGACACTCACACCTCTTCGGAGGCTGGTGGGCATAGTTTAAAAGGACAAAGCCAAACCATCTTGCTTTTAATCTCGAATAGCAATGCCCACTTACTTATCACTACAGATCTAATTCTACCCCACCTTCTTCGGAAATATAGGTGGTGGCCGTATTTTTTTCTTCGTGGAGATGGCATTTAATTAGGTTCTGAAATCAATCTCTGATTTTGCCGAAACACAAATAGCCATGCCCATTAATAAATGAGTAATACTCATTAATAAATGAGTTAGAAAGCGATTCCTTACAAGGTGCTTTGGTATAACTGTTAAATAAAATCCAAAGGTGATTTGATTTGGTTTGGAACTTTAAGATAGACTTCTTACGCTGACAAATGGAACCAGATCTAAAGGTGGTCCTAATTTTGCCATCGGTTCAAATTTGTTGCCAAACTTTTAGGAATTTCTTGAAAAGGCAGTTCTTCTGTAGAGTTACATTTTTTATATTCTCCCTGAAATAACTGTTTTGTTTCGTACGTATATCATGCCATTACCTGAAATAAAAATTATTCCGTGTGTAACACACTATACTGAAGAGTCTGGGCTCCATGTAGAGGAAGGGAGCTGTATGTAGGTTGATGAGATGAAGAGTCGGAGGTTTTATTTTAAGAGTCACCTCAGGTAGATAAAAATCAGACACTGACTTGATGGAGAGCCATAATTTTATTTAGTATTCGATCAAATAATTTTTCATTTTATAATCTACAACTAACATAGTCCACTTCTGCCTTGATCTAATAGTGGGTAACTGAGATTCATTCAATTGCGTTGTTTAAAAGTATTATGGAGATCAAATTGTTACTTTATATAAAAATATGATGGAGATTAATTCGTTGCTTTAAGTAAAAATAACGCCTGGAACGTCGTAGTAAAACAAAACAAGGATAGAGTGCTTAGGCTAGCCAAAGATCGAGGTGGCTCCAACGGAAACATTTTTCCGACCAAAAAAACGCGTCGGCAAGGGTGTTAAAATTTCATTTCCTTGTCTCTCCGTCTCTCAAAAATTACCAGAACTTCTAGGCTGCGCTCACGCCAAAAGCGCCGAAACACAGCCAGCAAGAGGGTTGCCAACAAATTTCTGGTTGATAGTTGGTTGGTATTGGATGAGAGTTGGTTGGTTTTGGATGTTAGTTGGTTGGATAGGCTAAATTCATTAATAATAACTCCTTTTCTTTAAAAAAATTAATTAATTAATTAAAAAAAGTCAGCTTGCTGGCCCAAAAATAATCGCCTCTGCTGTCTGGCAAAGTCGCTGGTAAGATAGCCTTGCACAACACCACAAAGCACGAATAGTGGGTCAACCTGTCAGTCACGATCCAAACCAGCCCCCCCCCCCGCTGTCCGACCTTTAGGCCCAGCGCACCTATCCCAAAATTCTTAGCTTCATTAATTTAATCTCGGCAGGGGGCCACACACACTAACACACACTAGGCGACTAACTTTCTCCCTTTCCTTCCAGGACATCAGTCTTCAGTGGGGTAAGTCCACACTCTCATTTTTTCTATCCTAACGTCTTCCTTTTCAACAACGCCTCTTTTTCAGGTTCGCGCCGAATAGGCTAAGCGTTCATTGGCGTTCCAGTCGACTACCCCCTTTTTTTATCAGCTTGAGCTCAAAATTTTCCCTTGGACAATTAGGATGTCCACTTTTCGCCCGTTAGGATTCCCCAACCTCAGAGCAGGACAGTAGGCAACCCACAAGGGATGCCAAAGGCTCCAGCCGAGGAAAGGCATGGTAGGGTTAGGTCTGCAATGATGAGTGACTCGGCAAAGTGGTTAATGTAAGTCGCAGCCATGACCCCTAGGGCAGGCCACGCAATGAACTTAAGGGGAACCACTCCCAAGAGGACCACTGCATTTTTTAGTCTTGGTTTGCATAAGACGATATCGGACCCCAAGGGCCGAAATCGCAGCCAGTGCATAAGCCGAAGGCCGTAACGGCAGATATCGCAGCCAAGCCGGAGGGACCCACTCCCACCGGAAACCACTTCTTCAGGTCGCATAAGACGAGACTGGACCAAAGGGGCCAGGTAACGCAGCCAAGCCATGCTACCGGGACTCGACTTCCTTTTTTTTTCTCTCTTTTTTTCTCCCCAGGTTAGGTTATTTTCTCGGGTTCCTGGAACTATGCGAGGTTCCAGTGTTCTCCTTTTTCGGGCACGCCGGGAGTTCCGCAGTGTGGGCCAATGTCCCGTCGCAATGAGTATTTGAGTGATGGAACTACGGCCCATGGTTACGAGTGTCGCCTCTCAAAATCTCCTGTCTCTCACATTCGGCCATGTCGGTTCTCCGTCAAGTTCGTTGCAACGAGCAAAATTCCTGATGGTTATTTCTTCCTCTTTTCCTCGGTCCCCGTAGTTCGTTCCACCCTCACTAATCACCGGCGTCAGGAGGTCAGCTAAGTATCCAGTAGTATTCCAAATTCCCTCCTCCTCAGCGCACCTCTACTGCGGTCACCCGTATTTGGCGCCTGCGGCGCGACTGTCGCGGGCCGGGTACTTCGACGGGTTTAGCGCGGAGTGGGGTAGTCCAATACTTGCGATCTGCCCACCGCCGCCAGGGTAAGCCTGGAGGGCCTCACGGCTAAATGGGCCCAGTTGGCGCATGATTGCCAGGCGCCAAGAAACCCCCCGCGCTTTCAAGCAGACGTAGGGTTCTCGCGACTTTGACCAATGAAACGTCGAGATAAGAAGCGCGGAGAACAAAAAACCCAATCGTAGTGAGGCGCAACCCCGGTGGTGAAAAATCGCCAAAAACGATGCAGAGCGGAGCTTGGCAACGTATCACAACGCGGCACCTTTCAAAGGAGAGGCTTTCACCTCAAACCGAAACTTATGGCTACAGAAACTGTCAGAATATGAGCCGATGGGCGCAAAGGATGGTCGAAAGGTTTAAGGGCTGCGGATGCAGGTGACCAGAATTGGAAGCTCGGTCCGAAACTTAACCCCAGATCGGGGGCGGCTCTGTTTGAAAAGATAGGCTGCTATCGCTAGAAAACAGCTAGAGCTGCACCTGCAAAGGGCAATATGCGAAAAAAAGGCGCAAAATGTAGCTTAAAATATATATACCCCACAAGGGAAATATGTAATGAAGGGACATGAAAAATTCTTCATTACACACACTTCTAGAGTTTTTCCTTAATATTTCTGGAAAAATGTTGCTAGTTTTACTCTCAGAAGTACAATATATTCTAACCTGAATTCAACAGTTCTAAGAATTTATTCTGGTTTCTGTTACCTAGTCGGAGTGGAGAGGGGAAGTCAAATAAATATTTCTGCAGATAGAAAGCATATAGTCATTGTTTGATAAAAATCGGTATTTTCTTTTATAGTAACCCAAGGAAGCTTTAGGGAGTTTTTAATCTGCATAAGGTTGTGCATTTTCTGAAAAGGATTATTGACTATTCTCGTTTCAGGTGATCAGATGTCTGCGTCTTTGAAGTTTCGCTGGATTTGTGGATTTAGTATAGTTTGAGGCTCGGTAATGAAAAATTGACACATTTTAGATGTGGGGTAAACAGGGTTGTTGACTATTCTCGTTTCAGGTGATCAGATGTCTGCGTCTTTGAAGTTTCGCTCGATTTGTAGATTTAGTATAGTTTGGGGCTCGGTAATGAAAAATTGACCCATTTTAGATGTGGGGTAAACAGGGTTGTTGACTATTCTCGTTTCAGGTGATCAGATGTCTGCGTCTTTGAAGTTTCGCTCGATTTGTGGATTTAGTATAGTTTGAGGCTCGGTAATGAAAAATTGACACATTTTAGATGTGGGGTAAACAGGGTTGTTGACTATTCTCGTTTCAGGTGATCAGATGTCTGCGTCTTTGAAGTTTCGCTGGATTTGTGGATTTAGTATAGTTTGAGGCTCGGTAATGAAAAATTGACACATTTTAGATGTGGGGTAAACAGGGTTGTTGACTATTCTCGTTTCAGGTGATCAGATGTCTGCGTCTTTGAAGTTTCGCTGGATTTGTGGATTTAGTATAGTTTGAGGCTCGGTAATGAAAAATTGACACATTTTAGATGTGGGGTAAACAGGGTTGTTGACTATTCTCGTTTCAGGTGATCAGATGTCTGCGTCTTTGAAGTTTCGCTGGATTTGTGGATTTAGTATAGTTTGAGGCTCGGTAATGAAAAATTGACACATTTTAGATGTGGGGTAAACAGGGTTGTTGGCTATTCTCGTTTCAAATTGTGGGTTTTGTGTGCCGGGTACTTTTAAGGGGGTTGGCCGTGTGGAAAGGCCCATTACTTGCGATTTACCCACCACCGCCCGAATAAGCCTGAAGGTCTTCATGCTGTATAGGATTTGTGCCTGACTGTCTATATTCATTGCTTATGCCTCAAAATCACAATCGTGAGGTGATGAGTTCGAGGCCTTTGCCGACTGAGCTACCACGGTTCATGAGTAGGTGTGCGTGTAATTGACAAGTAATGAGTCGTAAGTTTCATTCATATTTTATTAACACATACAAACATTTTACATCATCTCTGGGACAGAGAAAAAGAAAAATGGAATATAATTGCATCAAAAATCAATCCAGGAATTGTTTTGACTGAAAACAAACATATTTTTCAAACCAAATGGGTAGTTTTACAAACCAATATTACAAACAAAACTACAAACAAGAAACAATATCAGTCTTGTAGCATGCATAGAGGGGGCACCAAAAAATGTACGAAAATATCTAAGTCAGTCTCTCTGTTCTTTTTTTTTCTTTTTTTGGAATCCAACTGTATCACATTTTTGGCACAAATACGGTCTTCTCGACAAAAAATGGAAGAACGTGATGATGCCTTTGTTTCTTTTTTTAAAAAATGGAATAATTATACATACACATACACATATATATAGATATAAGATATTAAGATATATATACAAATGAGGTGATAAACCCATTCAGAAAATGGTAAATGGGGAAGATACAGGTTAATAAAATGTTACAACTTTGTTTATTATATGCAGTTTATATGAATGACAAATGAATTGCTGATTTTTACAATCTTATTTTATTCTTAAGATCTAATTCGAGGATCCTTTCCACCTGTTGCTTGGTTGGAATTAGATGTATAAACGAGGAAAGAGCACCAAAATGTATACATGCATGAGTTTATGCACACAAATTAATGTATAAATGTACATATTTTCCTATGCATATGTAGGCATGCAAGTCTGTATACATGATAATATAAATGTGTGCTTATGTATGTACATGTGTATGTAAAACGTATATGTATGTATGTATAAGTATTTTTGTTTGAATATCTACATATAAATGTATTCTTATGTTTATGTCAGAGTGCATGTATGTGTTTGCACGTAAAAGTACATATGTAAGAATATTTGCTCATATATATATATATATATATATATATATATATATATATATATATATATATATATATATATATATATATATATATATATATATATATATAAATACACGTATATATGTATACACACACACATATATATACAAATGCACAAATATATATGTATATACATTTATATGCATATATATATATATATATATATATATATATAATATATATGTACATACATATATGTATATATATATATATATACACACACATATATATATATATATATATATATATATACATATATATATATATATATATATATATATATATATATATATATATATATATATATATATATATATATATATATATATATATATATATATATAAATACCCACATATATATGTATATACATTTATATACATACATATATATATATATACATATATGCACATATATTTGTGTACTTATGTACATGCCATGTTTTGTTTGGTTTTGGAGCACTATGGGCTACTTTTTACAACACGAGAGCTAATGAGACCGGGAGCTACTGCTTAAAGCCGATTCCGAACGACTACGAACATCCATGCCACTGTGGGATTCGAACCCACAAACTCCAGTTCCGAAGGTCAGCACCCTAACCATTCTGTCAGCGTTTGGGTTTGTACATGTATGATTGTACATGTATGGGTTTGTATAAGCATATGTGTAAGACTATGTTTATGTACATGCATGTATTGGTTTGTATATATGTATATAAATATGTATTTATGCATAATATGTGTGCTGTGTCTGTGTAAAGGTGCATCTATAGAAACTAACATTAATTTTGAAGACATGTGAGAGATAATTTGCAAAGAAAGAGTAGTCATTAATCTGTAAGAACATCTTATTTAGAAACATCTTTATAGTTTCTGCTATGGAATGTTTTAATAAAATATTTACTCATCTTAATACTTCTCTTTAATAATTTACTGCAGTACCTAGTGTTCGACAGTTGGAAAAGGTCCTCTTCAGAAATATACACACAGAAAAAAAAAATTAAATAGCAACCTTTGAAAGAATTTTCTAAAACAAATTTTAGTGACTAATACTGTTTTGTATATAAAAATATTTTTTTACTTGTTTTCCAACCAGATTTTTTTGTTCTTTTGTTTTTTGGAAGACACATTCACAGAATGTTTTCTTTTTCTTTATATTTATTTTTGTTCTTTACGGCAAAATTGCATAGTTTGACACTGAAAAAAGTGGTTGGCTTAAACAAGGAATAAAAATTCTTCCAAAAGTCACGTGATCTGCGGACGTAGACAATCAGCACCCATCACCTCTGTTCAAAACGTAAAATTCCTCGATAAAAAGGGGTAACGAACCCTGATATAAAGCTTAAAATTTTCTCGAACGTTATAACGCGTAAAAAATGATATTAATAATACTTATAAGTAATAGCCACGCCCCTCCGAACGTCTGATTGCATTCCTTTTTTAAATTTGAAATATTTGGTTTGTTTTGGAAGAGTATGTACCACAGATTGGGAGATGAAATGGAAATTATTGTATGGGCGTGGTAAATATAAAAGGCCACGCCTGCTTGGCTGTATGGAAATTGCAACCATCAAAAAGGAATGTTTATCATTTTCATCTCACTCTTTTTTTTTTTTAAAGAAAGAATAAATTTTCAAAGAAATACTTTTTGAAAACATGGAGCAAAGGGGCATGAAAAATGCAGTTTTCGTAGACGATTCGAAAGGGGGGTGAATATGTAAAACGTCATCATGTCGGAATGTGTGAGAAGAAAAAAAATTAATCTAGATGCCCTATAATAAAGACTGTGGAAGCCTCTTTTAGATGCAAATAAAAAAAATAGGCACCTGGATCCAACAATATTAGTTCAAAGCACAACTGAAGGCAGTATACGCAAAGGGCAGAATGAAAGTGGGGAGGGGGTCATTCAAACAAGTTGGGATATCCGAGCGGAACAAAAAATTGTGGCTCGTTTCTTTGGAAGTGTTCTCCACTACACACAGTGATAAACAGGGTGTTTAAGTACGGAACATATGAGCCAGAATTCTTAGACTTCTCACCATTGTTACGATTAAAGGAACCGAATATTCTTTGTTTAACCAAAGAGTGGGAAAAGAAAAGAAAACGAGTGCAGAAAGCCCTGAAAGATCTGTTTCTATGTTTAAGGAACAGATTTCAGAAAAAAAGCTATTAAATTTAAACACTCAAAGAAGCAGGTGTAAAAGTATGATTACCAGCACAAATATATGTATATACATTCAAAATCATCTCGCATAATTGCCCACAATATGAGGTATCAAGGAAAAACAAAGTTTTTTTTTCTCAGCATTGATCACTGCCTTCAGGGGTGCTTCACAAATTGAAAAAAAAAATTAAGTCATGATCCAGGTGCAGTGGGTGTGTCTGAGTACATAGAGGATTAGGAGGCGTCTCCTTCCAGTTGGGCAAAGTCCTGCAGCACGGAGGCTGCATACTGGAGGCTGTGCCGGATGCCGGACACGCATCCCTGCTGACCGATGGTCGAGAGGGAGTAAGTGGCCGGCTTCCGGTCCTGATCGATGTACATGACCGTCCCGTCCCCGCTGATCACGATCTTCGTATGATCCTTGAAGAAATTGATCTGGAAAAAGACAAAACACATAATGAAGATTATTGCAATATATAAGAATTATTACACTTTGAATATCTCTATAAAATTCCCTTTTTCTCCCATTCTCATTCTTTCATATCGATTTTCTCAGTCACAAAATCTCAGAATTAAAAGGGGTGTGTTCTGCTTAAATCGTTACAAACCAGTCTCCCAAAGCTAACTCAGGAATAAATGCTCATTTTTCTGTCCACTCGTCACATTTTCCAGCTGTCTCGATAAAATGGTTCACTTTCCCAATGAACTAAGTTCCTTTCTGACTGTTAATAACGCTGACTTTAGCGTCTCTTGAGAAAGAATTCGTCTCATCTCTCGCCGTGGAGCAGACTTCCCAGATAGCATAAGTTCCTTTCTGACTGTTAATAACGCTGACTGAGCTGCTCCCTCTTGATATATCTTCATGTCGTCTCTCGCTGTGAGGTGGACTTGTAATAAAAAAGTGTTTTATGTATCATTCATTGCTCTGCTTTTGTCGGAGAATCATGTCTTTTCTTAGTCTCGAATAAACTTAAAGTTCCACGTTGGACTTGCTGCTTTCTTGTATTGGAGCCACGACTGCTTATTAATAGGCTTCTCATTGCCCCTCCCCCTCCACACACACTCAGTCTAACTCTATTAGAGGACCATGTGTATAAGTGAATAATTCTACCCTATAGATTTAGTTTGAAGCACTAAGGCCTACTATTGTGCACACAAGGGCTAACTACCCTATAGGACTAACTACTGTAAAATTCCATTTAAATCGCCAAATTAAATTTTCCAGCCAAAAGGCGATTATTTGACTTTTTCTTAGAATTTTCCCTCTCTCTGGCGCTATATCTGGGCGTGACTATACATATACACTGTCTACCAGTAAGTACTTGGACACCTGTGATAGAAAAGAAAAACCAACTCTATTCAAAATCAATAATTGGTAGATCCTCCATGAGAGGCAATGACAGCGTGAACCCTTAGGGGCATACTCTCCACAAGTCTTTGTATTACAGCCTAGTAGTATTGTCTTCCACTCGGCTTGGAGTAGACATACAAGTTAATTCACCGATTTTGGAAGGGTAGTGCACCCTTTCATTTGACGATCCAACTCGTTCCAGAGGTTCTCGATAGGGTTCAGGCCAGTCCATTCGATGAACTCCACTGGCACCATACCAAGCCTTGGTTAACCTCGAAACATGACAAATGGCATTGTCGTCCTGAAAGTAACAACGGCCCAACCCGTAAAACTGCCACAACGTAGAAAGCCCATTGTCATCCTAAAAAGTGCAGTAGGTATCGACTTTGAGCTTACCATGAATGGAGACTAAGGGTCCCAGTCCATACCAGGAGAAACACCTCCAGACCATAGTTCCACCTCCGCCGAACTTGACTGTTGGCACAATGCATTCAGGCAGACGCCAGACCTAGCCATCCGAAAGGTAAAGAGTGAACCTTGATTCGTCGCTCAAAAAAAACCCCGTTTCCACTGATCTGCTGTCCAATTTCGATGTGCTTTGCTCCCCATTAACCGAGCAGCGCGGTTGGACTTTGGGATCAAAGGCTTATGGGCAGCAGCACGACCAGGAAAACCAAGCAGATGTGCTTCCTTACGGATGGTATTCATTGAAAAATACTCTCAGATGCCTGTTGAAACTCCTCGCGGATGAACCATCGGTTGAGCGCGGTTCATTCGTATTTCTGTGGACAGCACTCGTCGGTCTCTATCTCCCAGTTTCGTTGGTCTGCCGACTCGGGGCCCATTCCGACAATCACCGCTCACCTTCCACTTCTTAATCAAATAGACCACTGTCGATTTTGGGTAATTCAGATCGCTAGAAATGTCCCTCAAGGATCGGCCCCATTTGTGATACCCGATAATGATACCTTTCTCGAAATCAGAGAGCTCCGAACTGCGCGGCATCTTGCAAGCGACTCATGCCAATGCTGCATTCCTACACGATGCATACCGGCGGAGGCCGTGACGTACCTCAGGACCGCAGATATCGTCATTTGCTTAGGTGTCCAAATACTTATTGGTAGAGTGTGTATAAGTACGCTCATTAAAAAACCACTACGCATTGAGTATGCGCATGGGCGTGTGCATGGCTTACCTGCAGGGTTCCGGAACTGAGCTGCATGATGATGGCATCGGAGGATCGCAACCACCTCTTCATGTAGGGAATCTTTTTTCTGACTAGATCTTCGGAAGAAAGCTCGCCACCCTGTTCCACAGATAAACAAAACGATTACGATGATAAACGCATAAACAAAAATAAAAATAAAAATGCAGGATGCTAGAAATATTATATACACTCCAGAGCCAAAACATTATGACCACCTGTCAATAACGAGTTGGCCCATCTTTGGCGCGCAACACAGCTTCAACCCGCCTTGCCATGGATGCCACAAGTCCTTGGTAGATGGCCGGAGACAGATTGTACCAGATGTTTAAGCAACGGTTACGCAAATCCGAGATATTGCGAATGGGTGGTCTTTGAACTCTGAGATGCCATCCCATGACATCCCAAATGGGTTCTATCGGATTGAGATCCGGTCAGGACATTAACTTCAATTCAGCATCATGTTCCTGGAACCACTCCGACACAATTTTAGCCTTGTGACACGGCGCGTTGTCCTGTCGGAATATTCCATTTCCAGCTGGAAAAACAGAGGCCACGTATGGGTACAACTGGTCCGAAAAGATGTTCAGATACCCT
The DNA here is from genome assembly GCA_032207245.1 of Pardosa pseudoannulata. Classification (NCBI taxonomy): domain Eukaryota; kingdom Metazoa; phylum Arthropoda; class Arachnida; order Araneae; family Lycosidae; genus Pardosa; species Pardosa pseudoannulata. Next base: position 315,603 of record JAGEOH010000022.1, on the reverse strand, counting down.
GTAGCATTCATGGTCTGCTCTACCACAACTACGAGTCCCAGAGATGCCCAAGAGAACGTCCCCCAAAACATAATACTACCACCACCTGACTGTATATGACCTACTGTACATTAAGGAAGTAACTGTTCGCCTGGAAGACGGCGTATCCTGACAAGGCCATCGGCGTGATGAATGACAAACCGTGATTCATCTGACCAGGCAACTCTCTCCCACTGATCCATGGACCAGTCACGATGTTCCCCGGCCCAGCGTAGGCGCAGTCAGCGATGACGCTTGGTCAGCAAAGGCACACGAGTGGGACGTTTGCTGCGTTGCCCCTATCCAAAAGTGTCCGCTGAACAGTGTGCTCCGATACTATTCTTCTTAGCTCTGCATTGTATTGGATTGTCAGCTGAGCCACTGTCTGGCTTAGGTTTTGCTTCACCATGCGAGACCTTTTTCTTTGATAGCGTGTAGCCGTCCAACACCCTGGTGTCTACTGCTGGTTTTACCGTCATGCATCCACTTTCCATAAGTACTCACAACTGTAGATCGCGAACAACCCACGAGTCGTGCAGTGTCGGAAATACTTGTTCCGAGAATTCGAGCCATTACAATCTGACCTTTATTAAAATTACATAGATCCTCTGCCTTTCCCATGACACACAGAAGTAAGTTAAAGAATGATTCTTCAGACTCTCTAGCAGTAGTTAAATACCTCTTCTACCTGATCACGTGCTTTTCACGTCATCCAGGCGAGTTCATTGTAAAATGTAGGGGGTGGTCATAATGTTTTGGCTCTTGAGTGTGAATACGTACATACATACGTACATACATACATACATACGTACATACGTACATACATACATACATACATACATACATACATACATACATACATACATACATACATACATACATACATACATACATACATACATACATATATATACATACATACATACATACATACATCTACATACATACATACAAACATAATATATACATACATACATACATACTACAAACTACTACCCCATACATACATACATACATACATACTACATACTACTCCGTTTACATACATCTACATACATACAACATAATACATACATACAGAGAATGATACATAAATAAAAAAACCATGACAAAAAATAAATACAATACATACAAATACATACTCATACATACATACATAAATACATACATACACATACATACAAACATCATACATACATACATACATACTATACATACATACTATTCATATACATACATAAATACATACATAATACTCAAAAATACATATACATACATATACATACTACATACATACATAAAAAAATACATACATACATACATACATAAATATTTACATAAAATACATACATTCATACATACATGCATGCATTCATACATACATACATACATAAAGAATACATACAGACATACATACATACATACATCATACAAAATACATACATACATAATATATATACATACATACAATACATACATACATACGTTCATACATACATACATACATACATACATACATACATAAATACATATATATATATATATATAAATACATACATACATACATACATACATACATACATACATACATACATACATACATACATACATACATACATACATACATACATACATACATACATACATACATACATACATACATACATACATATATATATATGGCAAGCTTAAAGTTAAATTCACACAGTGACAGAATGCGTCTGTTTGTGAGGTTACCTCTGTCAGGTTCTC